>JAEQBH010006968.1:0-298370 GCA_016808115.1 Tetrastigma voinierianum | reverse complement strand
CCATAGCCTTCAAAACCTTCCACCCGTTGGAACCAATGATCGCCTACCACCGGATCCCCTCCCCTATAAAATGCCAGACAGATGTGCTATAAACAATCGGTGGGTTACTGACCTCGACTCTAGCTACACCAGGGGCCCGAGCAATGGCAATAGCCGCAGCGACCCATAGGTCGCTACAGTTCCAATGGTCGTGCCATGCAAGTGGTCACACGCCCCGCGATCGCACTCACGTCTCGCGCCTCACTCTTGCCATCACATAAGTTAAAGCAATTTGAGATTCTCTCTTTTCATTTATCACATTAGTGGTGCATAATGCTAAACACTAATAAATAACCATTCCTACGTAATCATGCTTATTCATTTTTCGAACCCCAAAGGTTACGTTTGCTAACCCTAGTGTTCTTCAATTTCTATACACATTCTATCACACATATATTCACACAACCACAATACATCCCCCGTGGTACATATTAGAACACCAAAGAATCTAACAATACACAATGTTGTGTTCACACCTATACCCACAAATACGGCATTTCGACACCCAACTCGATATTTAGTTATGAAAAAGACAATATTCTAAAATACTGCATACTCCTGCAATCTCAGCCCTAGGTAATCGTTAACCTGAGTTATGATACCAAGCTGTGAAGCCCCAAATCTGAGGGTCCCGTTGACAACCCGTCAACCCATGGAATTCCTGTGGATTTCGAGTGACCCAATACCACACTGTTGTGTCCCATTTATTGGGATCCATATTTTCACAAAAATCGGGAAGAGTCTCCTTTGTTCGGGGAGCTCTAAAGGTCAGTGGGAGTAAAACTCTCAGATCCTCGCTTTGATACATGGATGTCATTTTACTTGCAACCAACGATAAGGGAACGATGCATGAAGTGAAACAATTCCTCTCTAAAAAAATTGATAGGAAGGATATGGGTGGGGCATTTTATATCATTGGCATTAAGATCCATAGAGATAAATCTTGTGGTACTTTAGGTCTATCACAGGAAACCTATATTAACAAAGTTTTGGAGAGATTTCGAATGAAAGATTTTTCACCAAGTGTTAGTTCCAATCATGAAGTAGGATGTTAAATCTAAATCAATGCCCTAAAATGGATTTAGAAAGGGAATCCATGAAGACTATTCCATATGATTCGCAGGTCTGTGGTGCCTTTATGCAGTGCCTCAATTTCAGACAAGACCCGAGAGACAACTTCAATTGCTTATTAGCAATATCAGAAGTAATCCAGTATAGACCACTAAAGATGCCAAAGAAAGTCACAGGTATCACAGAAGGAACTAAAGATTACATGCTTATGATACGATAGATAACTCTAATCTAGTCATATTCTGCACGTACTCGCTTTCCCGGTGTTGATTCGGGAATCAATATCCGTACATTTTCATTATGGCCGGTGAAGTCAAGCTGGAGAAGTTTCAAGCATACTTGATTACCACTTCTACTATGTTTCAATCTGCCTTAGTTTAAAGGTTCTTTCTACAAGGTGTGCGGCTTAAGAGTTTCATTTATAGGCTTAGAGTTATGAATTCTATTTCTAGGCCATTGAGGATTTTCTATGACAACTTAGTTGTAGTGTTCTTGGCTAAGAATAACAAGAGTGTGAGTCGATTAGCCATTAGAGAACATGTTAAGGAAAAGAAAGTGGTCACTGAGAATATTAGCACTAAGTTGATGATTGTTGATAATTTGACTAAAGGTATACCACCAACGAAATTCAAGAATCATGTAGACAAAATGAGGATTGTTTCATCTTTGTAATTGTATATAGGCATTCAGTTTATGAAATTCTTATGCATTCAGTTATTTTCTCATTTTTCATGTGCATTTAATTCATTTGGAGAAATATATTTCATTTTGTACTTAGAATAAACATAGTTTTATTCATCAAGTTTTTTTGTTACTCGCATTAAGTACTTGAGAAGAAAATGTATTGTGATACATAGGTGATAATACTCATGATTGGAGGACTCATCTCTATGATTAATGTATTTTGTTACTCAACGATTTTGATTAACACTTTAAACCAAGAGGGAGAATGTAAAATTTTAAACATTTAGAAATGGTGCAACCCTTCATTTGAGTTTGAGTCCTTTTGAATTTCTAAATTTAGAAATTCGAGTGGTAATAGTTCAGCATCTTTTCTTTAAATTATGTGATTCTTTATAGGAGAATCTATATATGGATCATGGGTCCTCTCTTGCTACTCCACTTGATATTTTTCAAACTTTCATCATATTGTGAGAGTAAAGCAAGAGAACGATACAAACAAATCATACGAGTTGGTTCTTTTTATGGTCTAGAGTTTCAGACATCAATGGCTAGAGGTAAGATCCTGTTTTGTATATGTTTCTATGTTAGAAGCATGCTTAGGACAATGATGGTGTATGTATATATCTTAAGATATGTTGGCACTATTACCCATTAACTTATGAATGGATATATAGGTTTCATACAATAGGCAAATAAGTCGCCGACATTTCGAGATAGGATATACACTAATAGAATCGATATCGACATCGGCTTGCAACAATCAGAGACGCAAATTGCCCTTCTCAAATGGGGATGAGCACGCCAATCTTTGCACTCCTCTTTGAGTTTAAGTATTAACGCAATTCATTTGATAACAATCACTTCAAGAATCCCATTCAAAGGAAAGGTCTTCTACAATCCAATAAAGTTCTTTTTAGTGGAGGATCCGTCGAACGCTATTGCCAATGAGTACAACAAGAAACCAAAACTTTAAGGTCTGATTTTGCATTTGCCATGGTAAAGATGAGGGATATTTGATAGGTGCAAATATGTATGTGTAAAGAATACGCTCATGTACGCAAGTGAACATAATGACTGGCAATATAATGAAAGTAAGAGTATCGTCTAGCGAGGATTAGGTTACTATACTAAAATTCAACCTAGTCCTAACTTTATCCGGATGATGGATTTGATGGTAGAAATAAGAAAACAACGTTAAAATCCTAATATATCATGCAACTATATGAACAAATGAAAAGCCTCTAAGGTTTAGATTTCATTTGATTAATCCTTGTGCATTATGGACCAATTTATTCCCAATTAATATTCTAATTACCTATTAATGGTAAGCCTCACTATTGCACATGTGAATCTCTCTCGATGACCCACATTCTACTCTTAGTATTAAGTATTTTGGTATCTCTACTAACCCTAAGGCCCAAGAGCGCACAAACCCGAGAAATCTAATCTACCACAATACTTATGAATATCTCTAAACTATGGTGAAATAAGATGTTCTACCCATGTCTAATCCAACTCTTACTTCTTAGATCTCGAATTGAACCACAACACATATCAATGGTAGCTAATCATCAATACGCATTAAGAACATAATAGAAAATGTCTCAAATATCAATTAGAATATAAACCCATGTTCAAATACATAAATCGTTATCAAACTACATCTAAAACCCTAGAAAAAAAAATCAAAACATGAGGTGAAGAAATACAACCAAAGAAGAACAAGAAAACATGAAATAACCTTATTTTTCTTCTTCAATCTTCTTCATCCAAGAGCCTAGCCTTAGGGTTAGAAACCCTAGAGGCTTATTCCCTCCAAGAATCGTGCCCTAGGTGGTTCAATTCAAAGGAACTCCTAAAATCGGGTTCCACTCCACCTAAAGCATGAGTTAGGCACTTATATAAGTAATTCGCCTAAATGGCCAAATGCACCCAAGACGATTCTATACTGCAGTCGCCATGACATCATCGTAGTTACTGAGAAGCCCTCTATCAGCCGCGTGTCACTTTTGGGACGTCACGACAGAGTGTTCTTTGAGGTTTTCTTCCCAACTCCCGGCAGTTACAACTTGTCGTCCAAACTTTGATTTGCACAACTTGTCTGCTTGAAATCGAGAGTGTAGAATATGAATATGGCCAAAGAGAATGCTTTAGAGTTGATGGTAAAGACTGAATCCACAAAGTGTACCAATTTATTAGATTTTGAGCACTCTTCCTGAACTTCCAAAAGCCATAACTTTGTCACTTGAAGTCCAAATTAAGTGAATAAGGACTCTTTGGAAAGCTTAGGAAGTATACTATCTATCCATACAAATATTGGAGCTATTGGAGGAGGTTATCTTATAGCTAAAAAGGTTTACATACTGTAGCTTCTATTGCATGTCAGAAAGGAGTTTTGTAGATTTTCCATTTTTTGCTTCGTTTTGCCCGATTCTGCTGTGATACATTCAATGGTTGACCTAATTATAAAGATGAAAATTAGCATTAGAGACTTATTTATATCTAAAAACTAAAAAAATAACACACAAAACATAGGATAAAATGAGTATAAAATATACCATCACACCCCCTCAACTTAAATCTTGCTTCATTCCCAAGAAAAGGAAACACAAACATAAAAACAAAAAACAATAAGATAGATAGAGGGCGAGTATGGTGCTAGTACAAGTTAAGAGAAAGCATAGAAAAGTTCTACGAAAACATGTTAGTCAAAATGGGATCCCAAAATATTTATGATCTCTAAAGGACAAGGCATCTTAAAGCATAGTGATCAAGGCAAGTTTGCCCCAAGTTCTCAATAAACCTTTCCTAAAGTAACTTGGTGAAAATGATGTTTTAGGTCTCAACATACAATGGGATTCTCAAACACTCTTCAACCAAGCTCACCTCATACTTTTGGAAAGAAAATTAACTAAAATGTGTTGAGAACGCACTTATTCCAACAAATACAAACTAGGTAGTAGGATGCAATGCTAAAGAGTACTAGATGAGTGCCCATGTAGTGGGGATTCATTGGTGACACTCCACAAGTTGGTTAAGGGCATTGGGCCTTAAGTTCCCTTCAAAATTCACCCCTAACAATAAACTAGAAGACCTTAGTTATCTACTTCAGAGTAATCCTACTTATTATATTTTTGACATTTTTGCTTTTTATTCTTTTTTTTTCTTTCTTTTTCTTTTGTTTTGTTGGGGCACATTGGCAATCCTCTTTATTGAGGTGTCCCACCACTATAGAAGTTAAGGTCTCTCAAGGTAAGTTCAATATGAGAAAAAAGGGTTAAAACCAAGGTAAATAAATGAGACCTAGTGTGTGTATGTGTGTACGAGTTTTATTAGGAAATGGTTTCATGAAAAACAAGGGGGCTCTTCATGCCAAGTCTCCCACAACCAAAAGATGCACTTAAGTCCTAGATCAAATAAATGCAATGTGGTATCCAAATTTTGACTAAGAAAACACTCGAGGCACATACATAATACCAAAGCATGATCAAAACCATTACTAGGCACCAACCCAACTCATATGAGACACAAAACAACAAAATAAAGAAAGAAAAGCACATGCAAATAACAACCAAACAACTGAAAAGAGATAACTAAAACAAGTAAGGAGATACAAAAGTTAGATTTACAAATGAATATAAAGGAAATGCAAGTTGTGCTCTTCTCCATAAAGCTTAAAAATGTGCAATGAATGCAACTTAACAAACCGTTTCTTGATATTCACCAATCTTTCTGACGATCATGATTCTTCAACCATCTTCAATGTCAAGAAAATCACAACCATTAACCCTTAACAATTGTCATAACAAATTTTCCTCATAACCATGGATCTACATCACAAGCATGACAATGCCATTAACACAATCCCAACTTCAATCATAATTATGTAAGCACAGAACACCAAATCCTTTCCACTTGATGTATAAAAGGTGATATTTTGGGCCGTGATAGAGAGCCTAGGAAGTCCCCTTGAAGCAATATCTACACTTGATGTTCACTTGGTCATTTCTACATACACTTGGTGGGCATAGGCATGTATACTCTTCTTTGAAACAACCAAGCGCTTTGGAAGACTTCAAAGTTACAAAAAAGGAGCTCTAAGCTTAAATATGGAAACAAGATCAACAACATTAAACTTAAAACATCAATTTCCTTCTTGTTCAACCAATTTCAAACCTCTAAGTTGAGCTCCACTTCATTCACAAGTCAACCAAATGTGTTGAGATGAGACACACTCACCTGAACTTTAAATCAATCACAAGGAACTTAAACTATATAACACCGAATTTAATTTTCAAGAGCATTAGGGTTGATGTTTTTGATGAACCAAGAGGTAGGTGGGGTGGGATGTGTTTGGAAGCTTGGTGGGTTTTTTTAGGGAAAGAATTGAGTATGATTTTCAAAATAAAGATGGAAGGAATTGAAGGCAATGGAGAAGGTTTCTAAAGTGAGGGATAGTGTTTGAGGGGCACCTAGTTTCAAAAAACGAGGATGTTGAAAATAGGAATATTTAGAGTGAAATGAGGGAGGATGCCGAAACTAATTTTCTTGTACACATTTTTATTCTTTAAGCCTCCAAGATGCTATAAACTTCCACTTTTCAAGATTCTCCACCTCCATAGCCAATCTCTCAACTCCAAACCCGAAATCAAACTTAAAAACACAAGATCGGAAGCAAGAAAATTTATTAAAAACAAACTCAAAAACTCAATAAGATATGGAAAAGAAAAGAGAACTTATTGAGCCTGGGGTGCCTCTAAGAAGCTGTGGTTTACTTTTTCTAGAGTCCACTTGACCTCCTACCAACTGCGTAAAGGTTGGTAATTCCTAATCTCCATATGTGTCTCCAAAGAATCAAACTTGTGATAAATACAGGTAATTGAGCAATATAGAGTTCAAGATCATTATTTGTTATAGATTTTCTTGTTTTTGGCTCACAATAGTAACTTCCATTTCCTTAATCAATTGAATAATGGCTTCCTCCACCTTGGAAATGGGGATTATTTTCTCAATTTTGAACTCCTCATACATCTCACCCCATGGAGCCATCTCCGGAATGGTCTTTACAACTTCTCTTGTCCTTTCAAGTGATGATTCACACAAAGAGTTTGAGCTAAAATCACCACAAATTTATATACCTGAGCTTCCCTCCATCACGTAGTCAAGCTACTGCAAAGATAAAGGGTCTGTGGCCGAACACTCTGGGATGGGCTTTTCATCCTAGGAATGATTTGCATAAGTGTAAAAAGCTGCAAGGCTTTCTATTTGGACTTTTCGGATTTTTGTTTCAAAACAAGCAAGGTGATGAGTTTGAAAACCCGATTAATCGTATAAACCGAAATGAAGTGTGAAAAGTTAACTTTGAAGATTTAGGCCACTAACTCTGTGAACTTAGGCACAAGTGTCCTCTGTTTTATCCTCGTTATGACAAAGTTAAACCTATAGTCCAAGCCATAACCGGATCTATGTTTAACTAGGAAACCTCACCCTAAAAACAACTCCTATTTGAGTTAACATGTAACATGCATCTAAGGCCCTTTGGCGCTTGAAACCCTAACATTAAATATCATTTCGGTCAGAAGACCATCTAAAAACCACACATCTAGCAAATAAGTATATTAATCGTATCCTAGCTACGGTAAGTATTGGCCAAATCAATAACATTCAATGCTATTCAACCCTATTTGAGAAGATAAATACAAACACAAGACTGTGAGTTTTAATACAAGAAGACAACCTGAATCTTTCCACCACTCAAAGTTACAGCTTCCTCTCTTCAAGAAAGAGAAGAATATAAGCATCTCTTCGAAACACCCTGAGAGGGTGTTTGGCAGCCAAGAAAATAAGGAAAGAGGGGAGAGAGAAGAGAGAAACACCAAACCCTAACTAAAGCTACGAAAGATATATTTACAAAAAAAACTTACCAAAATTTATTCTCAATTTTATATTGCTAGTTACAAATGGGAGGGGGCTTAGAGAAGCCACCCTAATGTATGAAAATACCACAAAGCCTAAATAATTTGGCTTTAATTTTAGGACACAAGAGAGTACACACACCAAAACTAGTCTACAGACACTACAAAAGCATGACAAGGCAGTTGAATTTCGCTAAGGCTCGTACCAATAGGCAAATAAAATTTCGCTAGGCACAAAATTTCCGCTAGCTAGCGAAAATTCTTGCTAGCTAGCTTAATCACTAAGAGATAGCGAAATGCAAAATTTCGCTAGGCAAGCAGGATTTCATTTAGTTAGCGAAATTTCGCTTTAGCTTAGCTTAAATTTATGTGTGAATAGCGAACGCAAAATTTCGCTTTAGGAACAAGGCTCCAAATAAATCTCCCGGTGTCTAGATGAAGTTGGTAATTTCGCTAAGATCATAAATTTACTTACACATGAAGTTTTCAATCCGCAAATAAATTTTCACCCACAAATTCCCCGAATCAATTAGACTACACCATTGCCTCCCGCTCCTCACCACGCATTGATTTTCACTGCCTTCATTCTCTTTGATTTTGCATGATCGATGGTTGACAATTGTCCAATCTTCATGATCTCATCATATGTCTCGACATCGAGCTCCCAGTACACCAAAAACCCGCAAAACAACCAAAAATAACCTCTTAAACGGTATTATGATAATTAAGAAGACTCTAACACTTCAATTGTCTATAATGATACGATTTGAGCGCAAAAGCACCTTCAAAAACCTATCTAATATGTGGTTCAAAATAGCACTTTTCGGGGCACTAATCACACCCCCAACCGAAACGCTAAGGTCCCTTAGCAATGCAAAAACAAAAGAAGATGTATGTAGTATTTTCAAAAAGTTTATGATTCAAAAGGTATGTACATATAAACATCGCCCTTAAACCGAAAATGGACACCAAGTTTGAAAACCGACATGAAAGAGCCAAAACCACAAGAACAATTCTGAAATAATATCAGTTCCATGATTTCTCAACTTGAATTTCCACCTAAGTCTAATGGTTCTTTATATAACCGCATTAAGCCAATAAATCGCAAAATTGGTCCTCCCCAACCTAGCACCGACATGGCCTTGCCGCTGGAACAACCTAGATAAGGATAGTTATGCACCCTTCTTTATTCAACTATATTGTGGTGCAATGCTTAAAATCCGATCACCAAAGTCCAGAACGGGGGTCCACCGATGACTCCTAACCAATTGAGGTTTAGGCATCGGTGTGCGATCATCGACCACAACCCCACAGCTTCACCCCGACTCGAATGACTTCAAAATCAAGCACCTACAACCGTTAGGACTCCTACCTATCCACCCATGTAATCTAACACTAAATCGATGACTCCTAACCAATTACGCTTAGGTGACGGCTTCTTAAAGGGGCTTTCTCGCCATATTAACTTTCTTGACCGTTGTGGTTTCAAGGCAAAATCACTTACTTTATTTTTCTTTTTCTTTTTTTTTCTTTTTCTTTTCTTTCTTTTCCTTTCGGAGACTACATCATCTTCATAATATTAACACAAACCTATCCTAGGTTGCCAACATACTTAGAGTTTCGGGCTATGCAAAGGAAGGAAGGAAACAAATTCACAAATTTTAATAACAACTGTAGCAGTGTGAATTAAAGATAAGGGAGAAATTTTCAAGTCGAGCATGTCGGAACTTCACCCGACCAAAAATCATTCAAGCACATGGAATTTGCTCTAATATAAAGGTGACAAAACAATGATTCAATTTTCCAATGACAATTCAATTTGTTCAATTGTAGCACCAATTGTTCAATTGAAAAGAAAAACAAATATACATGGTAAAGGCACAAAACATGGTATGCAAAACTTGTAGATATTATATATCAATAGCTTTCTACATACCAAAATGGCTAATACATGAATACAAAGCTACAATAAACAAAAGTATCACCGCCTTACTATGGCTAATACATAAATCCTAATCAAAATTAGTAGGCGCTTGATAAAGCCGTGTCTACATGCAATCATAAGAAACCCAACCACCCACTGTGGTGGTGGGTCTAAAGCCGGGCTGGGCCGCAACCAAAACACATCCAACAGGTCAAGCACTCAGCTGCTCCTCTCTCGACACCTGGGAACACAGGAACCACAAGTGCGCTGTGGCGATCCACCAAGCATAGAGTGACACCGGGCCAGCCTCCGATCCCGTGTCGCCTGTAGTCATGCAGTGAGCAGATGGCAGAGACCATCACACTACGCATCTCCCAGGTCAGGCGGTAACATACCCGTGAGTGGTAAAGCCGACACAAGATGGGTCGGTGGTATCACCGTATAATGGATGTGGTGTGGAGGAGGAGATGAAGGTGGCACCGCGAGTCGGACTCCTTCGCATCTCGGCTCGGGGGCAGGCATATCTGCCCCGGTGGGGAGTCCTCACCACCCGATCCTGACTCCTCCGTCCTCATTGTCTGAGATGGAAAGATACTGGCATGGTCATCACCACTACCGACAACCCGCAGGGCATCTAATCCTCCCCAATCCCGGGCTCCTCCGGGAATCCCAAACAGAACCCGGGGTAGAGTAGTCCCAGATCGAAGAACTAAGACTCTCCGTCGCACCGTGCCCTTCCGCACGGACCTCCCCGAAATGCACTGGGCGAGGTCATCACCACTCGCAGGGATCAACCAATATCCCCTCCAGATCCAAAGAGCCTCAAGATGGCCTCCGCCGCACGTAATGTCAGAGCGGAAATGCACTGGGTCCGAATAAGTGGTCGACGCAAAGATCCGAGGCGAGCCGCCGAGCACATCGGTCCACCGTGGTGTCTCGCCGTTGCTCGAACGCATCTCGACGAGGCTGCGGGCCCAATCTCTATAACCCTCTCGCACGGGCCGGCAGATAATGCAGGCCCAAAGTCAAATATCGGCCGCTTCCGAAAGTAATTCGCGGCCGATCATCAATAAGAGAATCAAGCTCACGCGACCATCCGCTCTCGATGTCATAGAATGATAGAACCGCAAAGACCACTCGTGGGTAATACGTCAGCCTGAGTCATGAAGGGCGTGAGGAATAATCTCCGATCAATCTCATGGACTTCTAAACTGATCACCCTCGCCGGACATCGTAGAATGACTCCTGATGAAAGTCCCTCGAATGTAGTGCAGTATTCCCCGGAATGGGATGCCCTACGAACAACGGCCTCCTGATCCTAGAGGCAGGTGACAACTGAGGCGATGATGTCGCCTCCGCAGCCGATGTGACTGGTGATGGCTACGGCCGAGAGGAAGATGACTAGCCGGGCCCGGCTGTGCGGCCCGCCTCGAGGCCGGCCTCCGAATCCTCCTCCGAGCAGCAGTGATGGGGCCCGAGGTCCCATCCGTGTCCGAGAACGACGAAACCCCCGAGGCCTTCGTGCACGCCCTCAAAATCGGTGATGGTACTGAGCCGGACCTGAGCCGGGCCTCTCTCTGCATCGAATCTAACCACACGGCTGACCCACCCAGCACGAACCATATCTAAAATTTGAATAAAATACCTTAGAAAGGGCTCAATTAATCAAATGCAGCTGAGGCTCAGATCGAATCGAGGCTCTGTAGGTGATTGAATCATCAAACAAAGTGTATGAGCCAGGCTCAAATTAGTCATAAAGCAAACCTACTAAAATAGCCAACAAGGCTCGGTGAGACCAAATGCCGAGGCAAAGTAAAAATAGCTGAACCACAAAAGAGGGTCCTGAATTGGGCAGCAGAGGCCCCACTGGGGTGCTCCTGAGGTGGCTCAGTCAAAAGAACTCCCACTGGGAAATGTCAGGCTCGTGCGCTGTATCAGCATGGCTAGAGGAGGCTCGGCCGACCGGCTGAGTCTCTATCAGGCTGAGATCAAGCACCTACAAGGATGCCAGGCGCCGGCATCAAGGCCAATAATTGGTGGCTAACCCCACATGGCAAAGTGACTCGCTGCGTGGCAGAGGCCTGGAGACCTGTGGTTTCAATGAGGAGAACGTGAAGTGGCAAAATGGACAACCCCACACCCCCCTCCCCTGTGTTTGGGGACAGCTTGCTCATGCTCTAAAGGTCTCCTATTCATTTTTCTATTTTTAGCGACCTGGGCTCCTCACGCACTTCCCGGAATTCAAAATTACTATATTACTTATGACTAATATATGAAATAAAATTATTATAATAAAATTTACTATATATAAACTGCAGTAAAAATTTAATACTAAGTACTATATTATAAAAACAAAGTACTAAAACTGGAAAACCGATAAATTAAAAAATTTCCAAAATAACTAAAATGTTAAAATTGATCAATTAAAACAAAAGCAAAATTATGAATCGCAATTCGGTTTCTTGAAAACACCCGAACTAAACATTCTCAAAAATTACCTCAAGGGGGTCAAGGAGCATCGATCTCTCAACTCCCCACACCGGGCTGACTCCATTGCTTTGGGTGCCCATTTGTTGAAGTGGGTCCTCGCTCGATGGCTTTTGAATTGAGCAATTGGTTTGCAGGCAGGTTAAGGCAAGACCAATATCTCTTCATCTCCTCGCTAATACTCCCGCACCCCGACACCGTGCTTCCCCTCGCATAATCGAACATTTGAAACAACTTCATCAAGATATTTGATTTTCTGTTCTAAAGAACTTTTTGCCAGTTGTTCAGATGAAAGATGTTCAACTCCATAGTCATGTTACCAAAGGTGTTGCATGACTCCATTCCGACAATTTATTATTGCATTTGTCGTGGCCGTAAATGGTCTCCCAAGATGATTGGAACATGATCGGGTTCACTTTGCAATCGCTCAAGTCACACTACAAAATCTACCGGGTAGTAGAATCTATTTCATTTTCACACCAAGACATCCTCAACTATCCCCTTAGGGATTTTTACCACCCCATCTACCAATGATAGTGATGCTGGTAGGTTTAAGTTCACCTAAACCTAACTCGCTTGTATACCGACACGGCATTAGTTCACACTGCTCCTAAATCAAGCAATGATTTGAACAGATACACCCTCCACATATTGATCGAAATTGTGGGACCCTAGATCTCAGATGGATGTGGTATTTTTGATTGGTGGTAATCACTTGCTCGAGAAATGCCTTCTTCAATGGCAAGGTGTCATAATCCTTTCAATCGTGCAAAGATCTTTCAAAATTTGCATAAGGTGGACTTGTTTGATATGTGTCCAATAGAGGTATGTTAATCCTCACTTGCCTTTAAGACCTCTAAAATGCCCGCTTGTCGAGATGCCTCTTCTTACCTCCTAAGTGCTCAGGGAAATGGAGGTGGTATGCTGTATTTCATTAGAATCTCCTTTAGAGAATATGCCTGACCGCACCTCTCCCTTCGATTCTTCAAATGTGCTTTGGCATGGGCTGATCAACCTCTTCACTCCTCGTAGTGATTATAGCCTTTACCTCATCCATTCCCCGAATTCGTCGGGATGATCCTACCTCATGGATTCCTTCGGGTTTGGCACTGCTTGGGAAGGGAACCTTCTCCTTCACCTCCAAAGAATCAAGGATCTCGTGATTGAACACGAGGGTTGTCAATTTTCGTTAAGATCGCTTCGCCCATTCATCCTGTTCAAGGTGCTCTCACGTGATCAACTTTCAGCGCCTGCACATCGATCCCTTGCTCTTCCACAAAGCCGCCTACCACCTACTCAAATTTAAATGGCTTCATTCCACAGAGATGAGGATGGTGGTGGTCAGGGGTTGAAATTGGGGAACCAAACTCGTGGTTTGGCACCGGGGTACATGTTGTGGGGAGGGTTTCCGTGAAAGGTTGTGGTGATTCCTCCAATTGGAATTGTAGGCATTTCCGCATGGAGCATCAATGTGTGGCTTATATTGTCCTACAAGATTCGCACATTCCGACATCAACCCTTCACTGAAAATGGACACTCGGTTTCTACCGGGATGTACAGGGGATTGAAATTAGTGCAAGGATTGGTGTGTGCAGGATTTTCGGCCACGATGTACTTCATGGAGCCTTTTCCTTCAAGCTCCTCCACCTTCCTAGCTAAGGTCGGGAATCCTAGCTTTCATTTCTATATCCTTCAAGGCAAAGGTACATAAACTTCTCCTAGGTTGGTCAAGGCCCCATTGTTTCCATTTCCCTAGGGTTTAGCTCATCCCAACCCTTAGAAGTTTGTACCACGTAATTTAGAAAACCTTATACCACAGATGCCACTTAAAGTCTCCTCCACACATGGTTTCCAAAAGTCGCCTCATGGCGTGGAGACATACCACCATAGAAATGGTTTACCAAAGATCCATGTATCGAACCCATAATGTGGGCATGCACTAATGGTCTCCATAAATCTCTCCAACACTGATAAAACCTCACCATCATAGGCCGTAAAGGTGTAAATTGTCTTTTCAAATTATTGGTCTTACGAGTAATCAAGAACTTCTTTAGGAATTGCCGCAAACTCCCAATTTCTAATGGTTCTAGGCCTCGCTGAGTTTGGGGTCAAATTCGCCTTGTCCTTTAGGGTCATGGAAATGCTTAGTCAGTGAATCCATGTCCATCATACCTTCCTTAAAGGTAGTGCAAACCTCCTCAAAATCCCTAACATGGAGCAAGATGGATTTTCATTTTCCATACCATGATACGTGGGAGCAGGGTGTACTAAATATACCTCATCAAGTACATCTTCGCTAGGAGGAATGATACAGATGGGGCACTAACTCTAGGAGGGTGGATGTGATCCTCATGGTTCTATAGGTCGTTGATTCATCAGTTCCGTGTCGACTCGTTGTTCTTCGTAGTGGATCCATGGTATCAAAGGTGTGTACACCGACTTCACCGACCGGGTCGCGTACTCATTCTATGCGCCTTCCTCAAAGTTCCTCTGTCCCAAAGATCGTATACACAATCAAGTGGGTACAAACCGGCTAACACAACAAAGAGCACAAAACCAACTTGCAAAAAGGTTAGGTTGAAGCAAATAAAACCGACCGATATGCAAAAAAAAACAAAAACAGTAAAGTTACTCGCAAAGTGATGAAAACTATAAAGCATCGCACCTGGGTTACAAAAAGAGTTAAATTGATTACCTCTACTTGTGATGTTGATCACAAGTACACTCAACTTATCATTCGTAGTTTGGCAACTATCCCCTGAACGGCACCACCTGATTAAGTACAAAGAGCTTGAGCTAAAATCAACAAAATTTATATACCTGTTCCTCCTACCGCCGTTTGTCAAGCTACTACAGTGATAAAGGGTCTAGTATTCGAACACGGATGAGTTTTCATCCCAGGAATGATTTGCATAAGTAAAAAGGTAAGGCTTTCTATTTGGACTTTTGGATTTGTTTCAAAACAAAGTAGATGAGTTTGAAAACCGATTAACTCAGAAACCGAAAATGAAGTGTGAAAAGTTAATCTTAAGATTTGAACACTAACTCAGAATTTAGTAAGCAAACAAGTGTCCTCAAGCTTTTATCCTCTATGACAAGCAACCTATAGTCCAAGCCAGAACTGATCTATGTTTAACTAGCAAACCTCTCACCCTAAAAACAACTCCTATTCGAAGTTAACACAAAAACATGCATCTATGACCCTTTTTACGCTTGAACCCTAACATTAAATATCATTTCAAAGGGCTCGTGAAATAATCATCTAAAAACCACAAGGTATCTAGCAGAATAAGATACACTCGATCTCAAAGCATGGTAAGTATTGGCCAAATCAATAACATTCAATGCTATTCAACCCTATTTTGAGATAGGCTTATAAACACACACTGGTAGCTTTTAATACAAGAGGAAACCCTGTGAATCGCCCCACCACCAAGCCAGCTTCCTTCCTCTTCAAAGAAAAGAGGCTTAGCCAAGCATCTCTCGAGTTGTCATCCTCAAGAGGGGTGTTTATAAACAAGAAAGGCGGAAAGAGGTGAGAGAGAAGAGAGAAACACCAAACCCTAACCAAAGCTACTTAAAGATATTTACAAAAAAAAACTTAAAATTCTATTCCTCAATTTGTTGCTTCGGGTTACAAAATGGGAGGGGCTTATATAGGCCACCCAATGTATGAAAATACCACAAAGCCTAACAATTTGGCTAAATTTTAGGACAAGAGTAATACACCAAAATTGAAGCTCTAAGCATTAATTACAAAGCATGACAGTTACAAAGGAATTTCGCTTGAGGCTCAAAAAATTCAATAGGGTAAATAAAAATTTCGCTAATCCAGCTAAATCACTGAGACAGCTTAAAATGCAAAATTTCGCTAGGCGTTGGTGATTTCGCTAGGTTAGCGAAATTTCGCTTAGCTTATAAATTTATGTGAGTAGCTTAAATGCAAAATTTCACATGGAACAAAGGCTCAGCGAAATTCCCCGGTGCTCCAGCGTAGTACTGGTGGGATTTCACAGGATCAAGTAATTTTCGCTAAGGCTGCGAATTTTCGCAACCCAAATAAATTTTCGCTAATCTTAATAAATTCCCCGAATTGTCGATCTTCACCGCATTGCCTCCCGCTTCCTCTATCGCATTGATTTTTCTTCACTTTGCCTTCATTCTCTCTTTGATTTTTGGTATGATCGATGGTTGACACTGGGTCTAATCTTCATGATTCATCATATATCCAGTTATCGAACTCCCAAAGTAATAATAAAACCATGCAAAACAACCAAAAAATAACCCTAAACAAGATTAGTGATACTAAAGACTCAATTCCAATTGGCATAAATGACATGATTAGCGCGCAAAAAGCACTCAAAACCTATCTAATATAGGGTTCAAAATAGCACTTTTTGGACACTAATCAAGTGATTCCTGAGAAGTTGACTCATTTTCCTTTGCAACTAAGACTTTCAATTCTTGTGCATCATTCTCCACTCCTTGAAGCTTCTCAAGTTCATTATTCCTTGAGGTGATTTTTACCCGTTGTGGCTCACAAGTATTTTCTTTCTAATTCACCAAGAATAGATGGAACTCTCATGTTGTCCTTCAAAGGACATGTTAACACATGATCTTCCCTCTCATGTGTTTGTCCACTAGTTCTTCGATACTTTTCCTTCTCTTGTGTATGCTTGTTCTATTTCACTCCAAGTCAATACAAGAAGTGTATCTCTTAGAGTCATATCCTCATCCACTTCTTAAGTGGAGAAGGGCTGAATTTGAAACATTGATCCTTGGTCTTTTCCATTATTAATTCAACCTAGATTCTAGCCAATTTAGCCATCGATGGCTATTCATCCACTTCAATTTTAGAATTTGACTCTTATAAAGATTTGTTCACCTCCTCCATGAATTGAGCTCGCGATGTTGTCAATGAAAATTGAACTCGTCATAGTTCATCCATGGTTGCCTCTAGGTTGGTCATTATCTCTTGTGGATATGGTCTTATCTCATCTTGAACACGAAACTTAGGAAAACCAACTTGAGAATAGTCCATATCAGCCATTGATCTTGAAATTTCAGCTTAAACCATGGCGAATTCAACTTGACCTCTTTCAAATTCAGCCATAGTCCCCTTTAGTCTTGAATTGGCCATTTGAATTCTATTATCTTCCATTTCATCCCTTCAAGGTAGCCATTTCTTGCAGCCGTGGTTTCTTCGAGCTTCGATCTTGGACTTGTGGAGTTTTGGAGAGTATATGACTTGTGTTCGATGAGGTGTCGGGTGATGGTCTCATCCAAAGTATTGCTGATTGTTCAAGTATCGGCACTCCATACTGAATATAGATCCATCAACTCATATGGTTGCCACACTTGACTCACTTGATTTGTCACTTTGATGATGTCATCGCCATTTGCCTTATTCTTAGTTGGTGACTAAGGAAGGATATTTGGGCTTGTCAATTCCTTGAAAGGATCCATTGTGAATTAACCCTACAAAACAAAGAGAAAATCAAAAAGCAAAATAGATTAAAATGGAAGCAAGAGAATTAAAATAAAAGAAACAAAAGAAGTATCCAAAGTAAAGAAGATTCACATAGTATCAATATTAGTAAAAATGCCTAGTCTATCGACAACGATGCCAAAAACTTGATAGGCCTGAATGCATGTATGTAAAATAATACGCCTATGTGCACAAGTGCACGCGTCGCATCAAGTAATATAATGAAAGTAAGAGTATCGTTCCCACGAGGATTAGGTTACTAAGTATTGAAATTGTCCTAGTCCTAACTTTATCTGGATGATGGATTTGATGGTAGAAATAAGAAAACAACAAAAATATTAATTCATCATGCAAATATAGAATAAAATGAAAGCCTAGGGTTTAGATTTCATTTGATTAATCCTTATGCATTATGGACCACTTATTCTGTACCAATATTCTAATCACCTATTAATGGTAAGCCTCACTATTTCACATGTGAATCTCTCTCGATGACTCACATTCTACTCCTAAGACTTAGGTATTTTGCATTTCTACTCAACTCCAAAGTCCTAAGAGCGCAATAAACCAGAGAAATCTAATCTACCACACAAGACCCATGAATATCTCTAAACTATGGTGAAATGTGATGTTCTACCCATGTCTAATCATAATCCACTTAGATCCTTCGAATTGAACCACAAACACATATCAATGGTAGCACTCAATACACATTAAGAAACAGAAACAATAAATAGAAATAAAATCAATTAGAATATAAACCCATGTTCAAATACATAAATCGTAATTAAACTATATCTGAACTTAGAAAATAATCAAAACATGAGAAAAAGAAACTGGGTCCAAAGAAGAGCAAGAAAACATGAAATAAACTTCTTATTTTTCAACCTTCTTCCACCAAGATCCATGCCCTAGGGTTAGAAACCCTAGAGGACTTATTCCCCTTTCCTTTAAGAACCGTGCCCTAGGGTGTTTTCTACCCAAAGGAACTCCTAAAATCGGTCTCCACTCCAAAAGCATGAGTTAGGGCACTTATATCAATAATTTTTAGGCTCAAATGGGATAAAATGCATTAAAGACGATCCCTGATGTTGCGACTTTATGTCCTCACATTGCAACGTCACTCCCGCACGTCTCATCATGAGTGCTCCTCTTTGTTTTCTTGCCAATGTCACGAGGCCATAACTTTGTCACCCGAACTCCAATTTGCACAAACTTGGTCTCGTTGGAAAGCTTAGAGAGTGTAGAATATGAATATGGTCAAAGAGAATGCTTTAGAGTTGATGGAAAAGATTGAATCCACAAAGTGTGCCAGCTTGTCATATTTTAAGCACTCTTCCTCATTCCTTCAACTTCCAAAAGGCATAACTTGATCAATGGAAGTCCGAAGTAAGGGAATAAGGAATCTTTGGAAAGCTTGGGAAGTCTATCTATCCATACAAATATTCAAGCAATTGGAGGTTATCTCATAGCTAAAACTATTGATATACAGTAGCTGTTGTTGCGTTCTATAGCAGAGTTTGTTGATTTTCCACTTTTTTGCTTTGTTTTGGATCCGATTTCACTGGATTACCGGGGTTTCTCTTATTTATTTCTGCTCATATGCATTCAATGCTGACTTAACTAAGATGAAAATTTAGGGCATTAGAACACTTATTAATATCTAAAAACTACAAAATAACACACAAAACATAGGGATAAAATGCATATAAAATATACTAATCAATATTGAACCCACTACAAGGAAAAAGTTAGTCGATGATGCAGGTAATGTGTCATGGAAGAGTTACAATGACAAAGTGACATGGTAATGACCGGCATTGTATCTATTAGGTAGACAATGCGCTTCTAATAAGCATCATCTTTGGATAGTGTTGACAATGACACTCATAAGAAGCATCATCGTTGAACATTTTCATGTGAAATAACACTCATAACAATGACACTTAAAAAGAGAGTCATTTTTTTATAGACTTTACTTTTAGCATTTTATATTAAAAAGAATATTTATATCCTATTATTAAAATAATGAATTCTTATATATTGAAATCAAAACTTAAAAGAAATTACAATCAAATTGAATTTCATCGGGACTCCTTACCTCGAATTCGGTTCGCTTAGCTTGATCCGAATCGAAACCGGATGCCACTAAAATCACTCAATCACTCAAAATCATATCTTTGCGAAGGACATGTACCTGGGCAAGCCCAGTATAAACATTTAACAAAATACATTTAACTTAACAAAATACATTTACAATGAAGGCATTCTGTGCCTTTTCAAAATGGATTTACAAAAATAGATGTCTGTGAGTTCAAATTCTTTACAAAATATCAATATCCAAAAGAAAAAACATGGAATGAATGCATGTCGGAGCATACCCGGAATTTCTCTTTATGACTCCGACGCCTCCGATCTTGTCCACGCTGATCACTATCTATCACTTCCAGATCGCATTGGTAAACAGTCGACGCCAAGCATTTTCTAAGGCTCGCAGACTCATGGTAACCATTCCTCGGGCCGCTTAAATCAAATTATGAAATTTAATGGGCCAAAACTTTTCAAACCATTATGGATGATCAATATAAATACAATACATATACTTGTTTTATATACAATCGCTATGGTTCGTTGATCATCTCAAAAATACACTTTCATTCAAAAGATTTCTCGCAATCTTAATCAATTCAATTATGCCTACAAACTTAGTCTCGCTTATGCACCAATTCACTCAAAATCAATTCGGGCCAAATCACCCGCCATGCCAATCAATTCAAGCGATGCCAATCAATTCGGCTCGCAATCACCCGCTTATGCCCGCAACGACTGAACTCGGCGGTCTTCAGAGTACAGATATCGAGTCACTGACGGGTCCCCCGGCCAGTAGGCCTAAGATTGAATGGTGCCTAGAGAACACGCATCGTCCCGCTGGCTAACGACCGGTTATAAATAATCAAATAGGTGAACACTACCGATACGGCTCACTGGCCGGTGACGGAGTAGTGACACATCAATACAATAGTTCGTAAAGATCGCTTATTTGACCCTATTGGTATACCACCCATCCTACGAAAAACTAAGTAACATTCTATTAAGGGCGTTCAAACTTTATAGCAAAATATAGTACAATATGTACGCTTGTATAAATAGTTTATTTTCAATAATTATGGGCCTTATATAAAACATTTCACAATCACTTTTCTCAAATCAATTAAATCAATTCAATATGCTTTTAGGAACAAACATGCAAAAAATTTGGAAAAGAGGAATAGGAGCTCAGAGACCAAAACATTTCAAATTTTGAAACGAATATGAGTAAGTAGAACAAACCCCAAAAATCTTAATTGATTCAACTCGAATCTCAATTCAGCTTAGCTTTCCTCCTCGCGCCCTCTTATTCCAAACCATTAAAGAACAATATTATTCGTATGCATTTTATTTGTTAGGGATTGATTTTCTAGAGATTACTATGATTTCCAAATTCGATAAGCTATATATAGATGGATTCTTAAATCAATGGACTTTCCATAGATTCCAAGAATACCCGAATCAGAGTTCGGATGAAGGAGTTATGACCTTCCGTAGTTGGAGGTCATACGCAGTCAACCCCGAACCGACGAGCCGACCCGACCAGCTCGTTTCGCCACCTCGGTCAAACATCTTCTATCCTCCCTACAGGTATATGAATGACCCTGACTCAATAGGCTTCATAGTCCAAGAACACCAAACTGAGTTCGACGAAGGAATTATGACCTTCCAAGCTTGGAGGTCATACACGCCAAATCAAACTGACGAGCTAACCCCGACCTGATGAGCTTAGACCTTATCACCTTGGTCAAACATCTTCTATCCTCCTCAGAATAATATGGAATGTATTCTTTGACTCAATGGGCTTTCCTTTAGGAGTCCAAGAATACCCACCGAGTTCGACGAAGGAGATATGATCTTCCTCGGCTGGGAGGTCGCGCGTAGTCAACCTGCACGAATGACTGAAATGGACGAGTTGTCCCTGACCTGGACGAGCTCAATATAACACCCGGTCTGACATCTACATAATTCTCAGAATATTAATGTATTCTGACCAACAGGCTTCATAGAGTCCAAGAATTCCACCTAAATCGGAGTTCAAACCCGAAGGAGATACGCCTTCAAGTTGGAGGCCATGAGTCAACCTGCAGGGAGCTAACTCGAACCGACGAGTTGGATCTCTCTACATGACGAGCCGAGCTCTCATAGACGAGCCGAGCTCTTCGTGACGCAGAAATGAGCTCTACAGATCTAGCTCACGACTTACAGGATGAGGTGATGTCGACCTTCGTTGCATGAGGCTCCATCGACTCTATTGACTCCCCGCCTATGAGGTCTATCGACCTTCACAAGATGAGGTCCACGACCTTCCTGCATGACCTTTAAGTGGCTGAACTCTAACATTTTAATCGTTCGTGAGTAAAAGACCATAATTTGGTCTACAGAAGTCTGAATTGGAAATTGAAAATCCTAACATCAAGTTCATTGATGTGGCTAAGAAGAACTTACTGCCAAATTTCTTTATTTCTACTAAAACCCGTTCTAAGGTCTGGCTAGTTGACCGTAATTGCGAATCGACCACTAGATTTAGCTACCGACTCCTGGGAGAAAAGAACCATAACTTAGTCTACAGAGGTCCAAATTGAGAGATTCAAAGCCTACCACTGTCTATTGATGTGGCTACAACTTACCAGAAGGACTCACTACCTGATTCTCTTTTATTTCTACCCAAAATTCAGCTTTAAGGTCCGGTTAGCAAGACTATCACACAATGTGCAGCTAGTAGAAAATGACCAAAGTGTGGAAGACCTACCTCTTTGAGTTTGTCGAACCCCATTCTGATCTGATTTGCAGCCTTTATCACGAGGAAGGACTTTCCCCTCTGTTTCGCCCTCGGGGACCTATGGCCCGATCGTTGGGAAATCTAGAGAAGTGAGAGCTTCTCACTGTAAACACCTCCAATTTTCTCCTGTTTCCTTTTCCTATGGATCATACTCTAAATCGATTAAAAAATATAAACTTCCTCCCACCTTCCTACATGCCACATGCCCTTTCCTTGATTTTTTTCTTCTTTTTTATTTCTTTATATTTAGGTCCCTCAATTTCTCTATTATTTTCATTTAAGTCTCTATTTTCACTTAGACATATAAACTTATTTTACAATTGGACCCTTAGGTCCCCATTTTTCAATTCATATTTTCTTTTTTTCACTTGGGCTTATTTCCATTCAATAACTGATATAATCAATATTCAGCCTAACAATCTTTAAAATACCCAAGTTGGCTCCAATTATAACTTAGACATATAATAAATTTATTATAAAAATCTATGATATTTTTAAAGTACAACTCTCCCCACTTAAAAAATTCTGTCCTCAAATTACCTTATTCAAATACTGTGATTGTTGTCAGATCGCTTCCTCTCACTTTCCAAGTGGCTTATTCACTTATGGTTTCTCCACAACACTTTGACTAGCTGAATTCTCTTGTTCCGTAATTTTTCACTTCATTTGAGCCAAAATCTCTAACGGCTCTTCTTCATATGTCACCCGCCTCTACCAATCATTCGGAAGAGACTACATGTGACTCCGTCTGATCGGTACCTCCATAGCATGGACACATGAAATACATTATGGATCTTTTCCAAGTCCGGAGGTAATGCTAATATATATGCCACTGGACCCACTTTTCGATCACTTCATAGGGACCAATAAATCTAGGGCTCAACTTGCCCTTTTCCCAAATCTCATCACCTTCTTCCAAGGAGATACTTTCAAAACACTTTTCACGATCTCTATATCGAATATCTTTTCTTTCATGGTCGGCATATGATTTCCTATCACACCTTCAATCTTTCTCAATCATTTTCACTTTTCTTCACCAGACGTCGCCACTATTTTCATTTCGGCTTTCACCTGGTCCAACACAACGGTGTTCTACATTTTCTCCCATATAAAGCCTCTGATAGCGCTTATTCCAATACTCTGATTGGAAACCGTTGTTGCACACAAATTCAACTAAAGCAATGTGTCGATCCCAACTACCTCAAGGTCGACCACACAACTCCTTAACATATCTTCCGTAACTGATCACTTTCTGTGATTGTCCATCCGCTTCGGGTGGAACGTTGTAATCGAATTCACGAGCCCAAGCCTCTGCAATTTTCCCCAAAATTCGGCAAACCTCGGATCTCGGGCTCAAATAATGGATACAGAATCCATGTAACCGAACTATTTTGATATACATCTCTCGGCTTAGCTTGTCAAGTGAATAGTCCGTTTCACCGGGTAGGAAGTGAGCTGACTTCCGTCAATCGGTCTACTACGACCTAAATCGTAGTCATGTTTTCTCCTCTGGTACAATGGTAACCCAACCACAAATCCATGGTGATTCTATCCCATTTCACCTCGTGCATTCTAATAGGTCAATAATCCCGAAGGAACTCATGCTCGTATTTACTTTTCGACACACCAAACACTGGGTTACATATTCGACACATCTTTTCATCCCGCACTCACCCATGACATTTTAAAATCTCGATACATCTTTGTGCTACCAGAGATAGCAAAGATCCACTATGTGCCTCTTTCAAAGATGGATTTCACTTTATTACAATCGGGTACACAACCGATCCTTATAATACACAAAACTCCATTTTCAACACACTGTATCCATTTCTTTACCATCACCCATCATATCGTGGCAAAGAATTTTCATCTTTCTTTGTAGTTTCTACCACCATTCAACAAACTCTAGCCTTGCTATCAACTCGCCACTACGCATCTACATCGTCATATATAATGACAAATGGGCATTCAAACGCCGGCGCTCAGGTTGACTTTCTACGCAAAGCGCCGGCCACTACATCGCCTTCCTGTGATAATCAATCACGTACCAATCTTTATCAACTCCATCCATCTCCCGTTGCCTCAAGTTGCTTCGCCGTGAGGGTAAATACTATAGCTCTTAAGATCAGCAGAGATGAAACACTCTCTCCATACAAATAATGTCTCCAAATTTTCAGCGTAAATACAATTGCAGCTAATTCCAAATCATACGTGGGGTGTTCCTTTCTATGTCAACTGCTTTGAAGCATACTACTTTACCCTTTGCACATTAGACACATCCACAAGTCCATTGCAGCGACGCATCACTAAAATCACATATTCTCTAATTCCGATTGGTTGAGAAGAACCCAGCCTCTGCTAAGAATGCTTTAACTTATCAAAACTTCTTTGACATTTTTCACCCATCTGCTACTTTACATTTTTCCTCGAGCAATCTCACATCTAGGCCAGCCAGAAAACCCCTTAACGAATCTTCCGTAGTATCCTCGCTAGTCCCGCAGAAACTACGCACTTCAGAATATTTCCAGGTGGCTTCCATTCAACAACCACTTCTATTTTCGATCTACTCTGATTCCTTCTTTCGATACTATATGCCCAAGAAAGGACATTTCATTCTTCCAAAACTCTACACTTTGGTTCTCGCTTTTGTATACAACGCTTCTTTTCAAAGTCTCTAACACTACTCTAAGGTGTGTCATGACTTTCGTGGATCTTTGAATACACAAGAATGTCGCCTATGAACACTACGACAAACTCCGATCCACATACGGCCTGAACACGACCATTAGGTCCATGAAAGCCGCTGAGAATTTGTCAATCCAAACCAGATTGGTTATGGAACCCATAATGTCCATATCGCGTCCTAAACGCCGTCTTATGCACACTCCATCTTTAATTCTCAACTGATGATACCCAAATCGCAAGTCAATCTTCGAAAAGATACTTGCACCTTTAATTGGTCAAACAAACTCATCACCCCGGTAAATTTGATGATTTATTCTTTAATTGCTTAACTTGTTCAATTGTCTATAATCAATACATAGCCGAAGTGTACCATCTTTCTTTTAACAAAGCACTGGAGCTCCTACGGTGATACACTTGGTCGAATAAACTTTTTCTAGTAGTTCTTGCACTGCAATTTCAATTCTTAGCTCTAGTGGAGCCATTCTGTGGATGGTAATGGATGCCGTTGTGGTACCCGTACAACGTTAATAGCAAACTCCGATCTCCCTATGTGGGGGCAATCTCGGTAGCTCTTCCTAAACACGCCCGGGAAAGCGACAAGAGGATACCTGGACACTAGGCCTTTCCTTTACCAGACAATCACATAAGCCAAGTAGGCTTCACATCCTTCCGCACCATTGTTCTAGTAAAGGACTCACATATCACATTAGATAGGTGATTTGACCTCTCACCATGGAAAGTTACTTCATCTTCTATCTATGGTTCTAAGGTTACTCTTTCATCTCAGTTAAATCGACTATTGCTTGATGTCGGGACAACCAATCCATCCCTAATATCACATCAAACTCCCTGAATGATAACTCAATCAAATCTCCTAACACCATACTCAGATTAATGGACAATCCCCATACACTCCTCGGCTCACAATAACACTACGGCCGAGCTGGGTCTGGTCACCAAGATGTCATATCTCGGGCTTCACTCCTAATTTACCCAAGTCGGGTATGTCTGCAAATATATGAGTAGGTTGACCCGGTCAATCAATGCATGTATAGTAGTATCAAAGATTTGGAAATTACCGCTATTTCACATCCGAGCGGCCGGTGATCACCCGGCTTTCATCAGATATGCTCTATCGGAGCACACCCACCACTTGGCTTCACCCAACGCCAGGTCCTTGTCCTAATTTCGCGGATGCAACACCTTGTTGCCTTTTTGTACCACTAAAGTTTTACCCCGTCTAAGGTGTCGGAATGAACGAGCTCTGTACTCACCTCGTCTATGCTCTGATCCACAAATCAAACAAGCACCCGTAAGTCTCCAACATTCTCCTATGATTTCTCTCCCACAATGGGAGCAATGGGAGCACCGCCTCTAGAAGGACCTTCGGTGTACTCGCAACCGATGGTGCCAGAGAGTAATATTCCTACCGGTAGCCTGTAAGATAAAGCTTATTGGAACCCTCGCTGTGGTCCCCGGCTTCTTCCTTTGTTGTTGCTAGAACTGGATCGACCAGATTTTCTTTCCCTATCTTTATCTTTTCGCTCTCTTTCCTCTTTCTTTACTCTTTCCACATTCAATGCACATGTCGCAATTTTGAGAAATCCTTGGCAAAATGCTATGACATACGCAATATGGTCATTAAGGCCGCCTTCAAACTCACGACACTTTCTTCCACACACAAGTATCTCGAGCATACTTGCTCAACCGTGTGAATTCTCTTGATATCTCACACACACCCATCCGTCTGTTTCAGACATGAAACTCCGCCCCATGTTGTTCGTGATAAATGCGACCCACATAGTGCTTAAACTCATCCAAGAAGAACTCCTATGTAACCCCTCTCGATGGTGCGGTCCCTGGTCACGAAACCCACCACCGATAAGCCTCATCCTCAGAGTAATGAGGTCGCACATTCCGGGCCTTCTTCACCGTAATGCATTTGCACAAGCATTCGCTCTGCTTCTCGAGCCAATTTTTCATAGAAGGCTCATCCTCTTCTTTCCCATAAAATCATAGGTCTGTGATTTCATTCTCCCAATGGTCGATCATTACTAATTGCGCTTGAGCTGTTCTGGGCCAGGTAATGCCCGAATTAGCCGGAGGATACCCACATAAGACTCCTACCACTTGTTCTCGTTCATTCATCGTGGGGCATGGGATGATTGCCCACCTTCCACACTAGCAGATCTTTGGGCGAGTCCCCTGGTCATCCTCGACCCTAAGGGAAGCCGAACCGCCCATGCTTATCCTATTGATTCAAGGCCAGAGTCATGTCATCCTTATATGCAAATGAAATGCATGTTATAAAATTTCAAAATCATTTACAAACAATTTCAAACGGTTGTAGAACGCCTAAACCTAGCTCATTCCACAAAGTTGTGGGACCCTTTACCCGACCACCGCTTGGGCCGATCCGAACAGAAACCGATGCTACCAAAATCACCAATCATCACAAATTCATTTGGGTATGACACAAAACTAAAGTGTTTACTGTGCATTTAACAAATACATTTAACTTTAAATAAAATACATTTACAATGAAGGTATCTGTGCCTTTTCAAATAGATTTACAAAATAGATGTTCGAGTTCAAAATTGTTTTTACAAAATATCAATATCCAAAGAAACATGGAATGAATGCACATGCTGACATTACTCGAAATTTCCTTCTTATGACTCGATTTTTCCCCATCTTAACCGTCAGATCACTATTCATCACTTGCACCCAGACAGAACATTACGCCAAGCATTTTCATGCTTAGTGGTTCTATACAAATTCATTCCCCGCTTTCTGCTTAAATCAAATTATGCAATTTAGTCATTTCAAACTTTCAAAACCATTATGATGATCAATATAAATACAATACATATAATTTGTCGAGAATCGCTTATATTCGTTGATCATCTCGCAAACAACCTCTACATTCAGCATTTCAATCTCAACAATCCAATTATGCTCACAACCCGCCGCCCAGAATTCAATTCACCTCAAAATCAATTCAGCTCCTGAAATCAATTCAAGAAAGCAATCTGCGCCAATCAATCTGCCGGTCAATCAATCGGGCCGGTGCCCTTAATTTAATTTAACCTATGTCTACGAGATATTGTGATATCGAGTCACCGACGGCCCTACCAATACGCAGGCCCAAAGATCAAATGGTTTATAACACAGCATGTCCGGGCCGGGTCGATCGTTATAAACAATCAAATAGTGAACACTACCGACACGGGTCCCACCGGGCGTTAATCGGAGTGACATCACAATAGTTCGCAAGATCGCTTATTCAATCTTCTATCGGGGGTATAATCTATCCTAATGCCAAAACGGCAAGCACATCTTATTGGCGGCGTTCAAACTTTATAGAAAACATAGTACAATATGCACGCTTGTATAAAATAGTTTATTTTCAATCATGCAATTTTATATGCAAACATTTCACAATCACTTTTCAAATCAATTAAATCAATTCAATATGCTTAACAAATATGCAAAAACTTGAAACGAGGAATAGGAGCCTGGGATAAAACATTTCAAATTTTGAACAGGAATATGAGAAGCAAGAACAAACCCCAAAATCTTTGCACTTCGATTCCAATCCCTAGAATCCAACTCAGCTTTCTGGCTTCCTCGTCATCTCTTATTCCAAACCATTAAAGAAACAATATTATTCGTAAGGCATCAATTTAGCTAGGGGATTGATTTTCAGAGATTAATATGATTTCCAAATCTCGACAAGCTATATAGATGATTCCTTGACCTCAATGGGCTCAGTCTAAGAATACCTACATCGAGTTCGGATCAAGGAGTTATGACCTTCCGGGGTTGGAGGTCATACGTAGCCAAACTCGAATCAAGAGACACCTGACCCGGATTGAGCTCGATCTCGTCACCTTTGGTCAAACATCTTCTATCCTCCTCAGGTATATAAATGAATTTTTGACCAATGGGCTTTCCATAGAGTCCAAGAGGTTCACCCAACTGAGTTCTAGACGGAAGGAGTTGACTCCTGCTGGAGGCTGGCACAAAGAATAAATCCTGAACCGATATGAGCTGACCTGACCTGACGGCTCGATCTATCACCCACAAACATCTTCTATCCTCCTCAGAATATTAATGTATTTTGACCTGGGCCGATTTACAGAGTCCAAGAACACCCGAATCGGAGTTCTGACGGCGGAGATAAGCGACCTTCCGGCTGGAGGTCGTGGCGTAGCCAACCTGCACGAGCCACCTGGAACCGACGAGCTGGCCTGACCTAGAAGAGCCTGACAGCAACACCTCAGTCTGACATATAATATACCTCAGAATATGTGAATGCATTCTTTGACTCAAATGGGCTTTCCATAGAGTCCAAGAACACCCAATCGAGTTCAACGGCTGAGATATGACCTTCCGGGGTTGGAGGTCATGTGACAGTTCCACCCGCACGAGCCACCCCAATCGACGAGCTGAACTGAAGTGACGAGCCCAGTCTAACACCTCGGTTTGACATCTACACCTCATATGAATGTATTCTGACGCAATGGCTTTCATAGTAGCCAAGAACACCCAAATCGGAGTTCAAGATGAGATATGAATCTTCCGGTTGGAGGTCAGTGCGAGTCAACCTGTATTTGTTTGACCTGAACCGATTTGAGCTGAATTAGCGACGAGCTCAGTCTAACACCTCGGTCTGACATCTAATATCCTCCTCATGCATATGAATGTATTCTTGACTCAATGGTCGAGAGTCCAAGAACACCCAAATCGGAGTTCAAACGGCTGGTACACTTCCGTTTTGGCGCCATGCGTAGTCAACCCAAACGAGACGGACCCAACCACGAGCTGACTCATGACGAGCCCCAGCTCTATAGACGAGCCGAGCTCTTCGCGACTAATGAGCCTTCAGACGATCGAGCCTCACAGACGAGCCTCTACAAGAATCCAGCTCACGACCTCTATTGCAGATGAGGTCTCACGACCGTTGTATGAGGTTCACGCATAGAGGTCCACGACCTTCTATCGAATTCACGTGATGAAGTCCTCACGCCACCAGCGCATGACTCTGTGGCCAACTCACCCATTTGACTGCTTCAGAGTGTTAACTACAACTTGGTCTAGAGGAGTCCGAATTGAGAAATTCAGCCTAACATCAAGTTCATTAGATGGCTACAATTTACCAGAAGAACTTAATAGCACCCTTTATTTTCACTAAACCCATTCTAAGGTCCATTAGTTGACCCGACCATGTAATCGAATTCTAGATTTAGATGTAATGACCTCAAAGAAAAGGACTATAACTTAGTCTATTAAGAGGTCCAAATTGGGGTGAGATTCAAAAGCTTCATCAAGTCTATTGATGTGGCTACAATCTCACTAGAAGGACTCACTCACCCACTTCTTTTATTTCTACCCAAAATTCAGCCGTAAGGTCCCGGCTTATGCCATCACAACAGCAAATTAGGCAGAAAATGGACTAAAGTAGGGAAGACCTACCTCTTGAGTTTGGTCTAAACTCCCATTCACCCCTACTAATGTGCCTCTTGTCACGGCGTAGACTTTCCCGTCGCCTGGACCCAGGTCCATAGCTGAGAGCTTCACCCCAAAATACCTCCACTTTTCTCTGCTTTTCTCCTTTCTTATGATCACCTAAATCGATGAAAAGGAGTGAAACCTTCCCACTTTCCTACATGCCATGCCTCTTTCCTTGATTTTTTCTTTCTTTTCTTTTATTTTTATATTTAGGTCCTCAATTTCTATTATTTTTCTATTTAAGTCTCCATTTTCACTTGTATATATAAACTTCTTATTTGCTGTAATCAATCTCTTAGTCCTCAATTTCATATTTTTTTTTTTTCACTTGGGCTTATTTTATTCAATAATCATTTAACTAATATCTGGCCCAACAATTCCTAAAATACCAAGTTGGCTCACTATAAATTTAATATATACCTTATTATAAAAATCTGTATTTTCAAATGTTAGATTTGTATAAATAAAAATGAAAACTCAGAAAATTTAAAATTTTCAGTAAGTAAGAATAAAGAAATTCATTTTAATGATTTAGGAAGCCAAAATTCCTTCAGATATTTAGATTTATAAATTGATCACAAGCCATTGGGATTCCTCTAAATCTAGTGACCTAAAAAAGTTTTACAATCTGAGATAAATTCAATTTTGATGATTTTCTAGGTGATGAGTCAGTTGCTAGATCCAGATTTAGATTTATTAAAATCTCAAACTCAGGAAATGACTTGGAGTTAAGTTCATTAAAAATAAATTGAACTGAAAAGAAATGAATTGGGCTTTTGATAGAAACAAAACCTGGATCTAGATATGTGAAGAAAGTGGGCCACTTAACAAAACTTAAATTAATTGAATAAAAAGGAGGTAAATGAAAGCCCATTCCTTCTTGCTCACGCAAGAAAGGTGGAGAAGATATGGTGTAGAGAAGCTTTAATTTCTCTCAACATCTAATGAGTTCGTGGTCAGTCGCTTCGGCCAAGACTTAAACGAAAATTTGTCAGGGCAATGCGTGGACACCAAAATCAGGAGTTTTGGTCGGAGATACAAGCAGAAAGTTTGGGAGGCCGGGTTTAGAGTTTCGGCCTTAGAAAGCTTGCTGCTTCCAGAGGTGGAACCCCACGAGGTTTATTTTCCATCTAGGAGTCGCTTTGGTCTTGCTGAGCCCTAGGGGCAGCTTTGATGGTGCTCAAGAATTTAAAAGAAGGAAAAATTGCTTTTTCTTGTCTTCGCTATGATGTCCAAATTTTTTCGTGATTGCTTTGAAGTTGATTTTGGGCCTAGTTTGGGACGGCTGAAGCCATGTTTATGGCCGATTTAGGCTCAATTGGGGCGGGCTCTAAGGCCGACGAAAGGGGCTGTTTCTAGACAGAGTCGGGGCTGAAAACCGTTAGCGTACTGGAGCCCAAAGGCACCCTGCCATGCACTGCGAGGGTTCCACACTCACGTAGATCATCACTTATGAAGCCCAAACTCAAGGCATAACTTTCATCCGAACTTTGATCCGTGACGTCTTAGACCTCTGCGGAAAGATCTTGAGTCTAGAATCCATCCATAAACTTAATGCAACTTGAGCCTATATTATGTCCAAAAATGATTTAATACAAAAGAGAGCCTCCATTGCAAAGCAATGCTATCGCAGCTTAACTGTATAACCTCTTCGTTAGGACCCCAAATTTGGTGCTCTGGACTCGTAAAGCTCCTTGAGTCAATCTGCATGTGTTTGTGAATGGGCATTTGGTAAATTCAAGCATATTTTGGGAGTAAATTTGATCAGAGTACCAAGTTGTGATATACGCCTACCTTGAAATTGGTGTGTATGTTGTTTAGTAATTATATGCATGCTGATATATAATTATCCATGAGGCTTAGGAAATGGTTTAGCAGATTGAGGCTATTGCATGGTTGCCAGGCATCAGATGTCAATGTATGTGTTAAGTATCTTGGGTATGAATTGTAAGATTTAAATTGGAATTTATGTGTTCAAAGGATAGTATGGGTTAATATGCATGAGTAGAGATATGTGCATATAGCACTTATTATATATGTAGTTATAGATGAATGCAAGAATGGCACATTTGCATTGCATTTCATGCATGGTGACATCAGCAGAACAGGTGGGTGTGCATGGTTGTTGTCATTCACCATTCTTGCAGAATGGCCAGGAGATGTGAGATTTATCATCCAACAGAGCTCTCAGCCATTATCAGGTTGTAAATGAGATTGTCCAATGTATTTGCTTGAAAGAGGCTTTTGAGATTGTCCAATGATTTTGTTTAAAGAGTGCTCAGATTGTCCAATGCTTTGTTTAAAGTATAGTTTCCTGAGATTGTCCAATGTTTTATTTATAAAACAAAAGCTTTGTTTGGATAGACCATTACAAATAATTAATGGTGAGTTTCACCATAGGCATAAGTATGTGGAGGTCGCTTAAGAGGGACTCAGAGGCTCATACATGGGATATGTTGAGTCGATCTCATTATGATTTGGTGCCTGAGGATTTTACTCTACTAGGCATTGCTCACCCTATCGTGGGACGCCTCTTCAGTACAGGAATGTGTAGGCAGACTACGTCACTAGTCGATATTATGAAGAAAGCTGATTGTGGCTTCGATTTATATTTTGTGTTAGATTAAATGCTTATATGTTTTGTAATATAATGTAATTTAAACTCTTATGGACTAAGGTTTTATAGTCATGTGCTTATATGTTTGGAGTATGATAAATGTCTTACTTATCAGATAATCATGATATTGCATAAATATTAATATGTTGCCATGTAATCAGATATCATTGTTAGAGTTCATTCAAATGAGACTCTACCGATTTTCAAGAATCTGGGTCTTTAAAAGGGATTCATGGTGTGGTGTCGGGTTACTGACATCCACACCACAAGTTATGGGTTGTCAATGGACCCTAGATCACGCCACAAAAATATCTTCAACACGTACAACTTGATCAAACCAATAATGTAATCACATGGACATAAATTTTTTTTTTTTTTTATGAATAAATAACTTATAAGAAGACAATCATGTCATAGTGCCCAATTTCTAATTTTTTTGGAACAAAAGAACAAATATTGATACAATCTTCATATTTTTTGGCATCACCTGATACGATTTCGCCTTTCGCCAACAACTTCCATTTGAAACTAGAACAAATTTGAGAATAAAAAGCCTCTAAATTATATGTGCGATAAACTATGTATATATATTTCCATGACTTCTACAAAATTTGAAAGGAAATAAAACATCTATAATCAATATAAAATGAAAAAGTATAAGGAGAAAATAAACATGAAGCTTAAAAGAAGTTGCAATATTACTAACATTCTTATTGGTATCAAAGTGAAAAAACATTGTGCCAAAAAACCCAATCCAAGCTTTATTGATGTGCAGTCTGCTATGATTAAACATTCCAAGTTTAATTACATTATTTGGGATCTCACCCATTTTGATAGGAGCTCCAAGTACAGAAACCATATAAAAGATGCTGAGAAACCAAATCCAAAACATTAGCTGAGAATAGGTAGACTATCAACTTATTATGAAAATTAATCAATAATAGTCGGTTTGATCCTAAACTCAGGGATGATGACTTGATCCCACAATGTCGCTTGTGTTATAAAATTACATGAAAACAAACAATTAAGATACTTTATCAATCTGTCTTTTTTGTTAGCTATCATTGGCCATTGTCCAAATTAGTTTCCTTTGTTCCATGAAACCAAACACTTAGAATTGGCTGAAACATAATTCATAAAACTTTATTGATCTCACTCTTGAAGATAAACCTTAAAGCAACTCAACCCAAGCTCAAATTCTTCTATAAAATCAAATTATGGAAAACATTTTTTGTGTTAGGACTTCAACATGCCTGAAAGCAATCCAGGTAGAGAGAGGATAAGAATCCAAGATTTGCAAGACAGGGCAATCCTCAGTTACTTATTGTAGAAGAGTTATCATATAAACCATAAAAATAATTATTAGAAAAAAGTGTATAAAAAAGGTGACCAAGATTTTTAAATAAATATGTGCTATGTAAATTATTAACTGCCCTCCAAAACAATTTTATCCTTAACTATTTCCAAGAAAGCATAGGATACATAAAATTCAACCCATTCAAAACAGAACTAAGAGAGAGAAAAAACACATCAGACATTGGTGATAGCATTTGAAATGGCCAAAGTTGTGCAAACCTTTTTTCTAGACCTTGATATGTCTTCACCAAGCAACAAATTTGAAAACCTCTCCATCATCTCAATCTCTGTTTCATTTTGTTTTTTCAAACAAAGAAAACACAGCTAAATTACAAAACTACTAGTGGGTATGAATCAGCAGCCCTCAAACAGGACCAATCTAAAATGGGAAAATAAATGAATTATTGCTGGGTTGTAGGAAACCAAGAGCACACTTGGGTCTTGCACTATCTATGAGATTGTCAGACCTTGCCACAAGAACATCAACTTCTGCACTATGAATTCGTTGAAATGTGAGTAAAGTTGAAGTTTCTATGTAAGCAAAATTCTCTTCATAGAGGATATACTAGAGGAACTTCTTAATCCTTTTTAGAGAATTGTCATTTAAATTCCTAATGAGAGGCATAAATTTCGTAAGCATAGTCTCACATAATGCAAAATCATAGACACAGTGCAATATATATTCAAAAGAAAGCAATATCTTATCATTAAAGTATGAGATAGTACATCTTTAGATCACCATTTTAAAATTGCAGCTTGGTCACCAGGCTGTCACATTAAATTCCATCTAAAATTAAACAAGGAAAGTAGAAGAAGCTATTGTCATTTTAGGGACAGTTTCTTGATTAACTATGTTTCTCTCTGTGTTAGAGTTCTAATACTTACTTTCCTGGAATTTTCTTAAAAAAAAAAACCAATGATGTAGTACCAACAATTTCAAACAGAGTATCAATTAATTTCCTTCTTTAAATTGTTTTGTGATCCCAATCAATTAAGGCAAAAATTACTCATGGGAAGAGTAAAACAGAAAGCCTACAGACTACAAATAAAATGGTTGAGATACTTAATAAAATTAGTTTCTTCTAACTTACTATTGACTATAGTTTAATATCCAGAATGTTCTAAATAAAAATATAGAAAAATAGACAAAATATTCATAAATGATTTCTGACATAAATAATTTTGAGTTAAAACACAAAACAAATAGTGAAACAAAATCCATACTTACTTTTTCATAACAAAGACTTTTTAGACACCACTGAGATACTAATATGTTTTTTATTATAAATTTCTTTGTTGCATCGTTTGGGTTACTGCCCACACTCCTTTAGTGAAAGGTATAATCAATTGGCATTCCAATTATAGGTGTTTCCACTATTTACTTTTTGTCTATGGAGATAAAAGTTTTCTGGGTCTGATTTTCATTGATCGGCTCTATCATACTATTCTAGTATAGGATTAACAAACTGATAAAAAAATATACATTCTGTCTATCTGAAGTTTGTTTCATCAAGGCAATTATTTCATGTGCTCAGATAATAATAGCCTATCACTCATGAATCAATTAATTCCTATTAGAAACACAGTATTATTGTGTACAAAGTCATAATTCTTCTTTTGCTATATTCTAATTAATCAAAAAGGAATAAAGAGAATGACGAGTTTGAAGAGACAAATCACTGGCTACAGTTTCAAGAAATTAGAATACTCATTTTCATTTTCCTATTTAAAAAAAAATTGTCATTTTTCATTGAGTTCTTCTTTAAAGGGTCGACATTAAAATTCACAAACCAAAATTCACATAATATCACATTTTATTTAAATTTTATCCATGAATGCCCACATCAATAATCATAAAAAGGGCACCAACAAACTCCAAAACATGCAATCATGCAAAATAAATAAATACAAAAAATACAAGGGCTGATATCAACATTTTTTTCCTCCGGTCATCTCTAATGCAACATCCCAAAGCGCAACATCTAATTTGTTGACACACAGTAACGAAATCAATTTAGGAGCTATGCACCCTATGGTTCCTCTCTTGTTGTATCGAACAGATATCATATCTCTTGGGATAGCGCCTATGATATTTCCAAGAACAACATCATGCATAACAAAGACATTAGAGGCTTGATATCAAAACGAACACAATGTGCAAAATGTCACACCCCCATGTAGATACTCTCTATCTCTCGAATCGTTCCAAAGCACGGTTTCCCAACCAAATGATGCGCCCTTATCAAGTGGGATCTATTAGGAATATATTCATAGACAAGAGCTCGTTTAGACTCTTAGAGAAAACCCCAAAAGCGCAAGGCTATTACTGACATGGTACATGACCTATTGTTGAGACTTCATTGATGAACTCCTCCCCCAAACTGGTACTTCCCTAAGCCTTTGAATCGCCAACCACTAGAAGCCTTGTACACTGAACCAAAACCAGCTTCCCCTAATTTATATTGGAAGTGGTTTTTTATTGCCATAGTGTCAGCATAAGAGTACCTTTTCAGCATTAAAGACTTTGATCGACTACATAGAAATTTCTCCACCATGTCAACCCGCTTCCGAGCTATTCCGAATTTGTGGATGATGGGAAACCCAGTATAACAAGGATTGGTGCAAAGATAATCATGCCATAAATACACCAATTCAGACGTGAAATGTAAAGGGTAGCAAATATCACCTTGAATTACAAAGAGGAAATACGGGAAAAGGAGAAAGCAAATCAAGTTAATGAACAAAATTGATATTTTAATTTAAGAAAGGGTTAATTTAAGAAAAAAACTCGCGATTTTCAAGAATTCCAATTTTCATGATAAAACTCTTTTTCTATTGAAATTAATTCATAACTTGAGCCGCAGCAGTCTCCAAACCCATTAATGGCTTATTAAGAACAGTATGCATAATGGTCTTTATGCACTTTATCATTCTTTCGGGAATCATAAGGCCGGTAATAAGGATGTCTCGTGTAATCTTTGCAGTTTGAAGCCTGTGGAAGCAATTTAGTCGAGTTGGGAACCATGAAAGAAATGATTGTAAGAAGATTTGCACTACATATATAGGCTATTTCAGATCGACTAACTTGGTAGCAAAAATTTCAATCAGTTTCCCACCAAACTAATCATTGGAATTTTGCAATCGACTGGCAAATGGAGGAGAAATTCCTCGAAGCCCAAGCCTAAATTACAATGATAGAAAATATTGCTGAGTCCTACAGTTCGAGACTCATAATATATAAACTAACTATACTAGCAATGTCCCCGAGATGTATTATAAATAGAGATATAAGGATCAAAGCATATATTCATTCATATAAACTTTCTTTAGTTTAGTTTGTAATTTTAGGAGATCTTCCTCCTTTTTTATTAATACAAGATTTTAGTTCGTCTCTTTCCATTTCTTTACTAATTTTCTTCATTCATGGGGTGCTCAAGACTCACCATGAGTGAATAGTCTTCTTCTCGGGGTAAGGTGGATATTATCCACCCAACCATGGTCACCAAAGGGGGTAGTTGTGCTTCAAACCAAAGTTAAACTTTCTATTATCGCTTAGAGTCAAGGTTGTGTGTACACAGTTGTGACACTCAAGATTAAAGTAATACTCGTTCCCAACTATTTGTATTTTCTCTTCAACTAATATTCTTGATACTTAAACCAATTGTGTTGGGTATTTAGTAGCACCTTCACTAAGATGCATAATAGATTGTTTCTGTCCTAAACCAAAGTTGAGAAACCTATTGTAATTTTTAAAACCAATAAGAATTTATATACCATATACCTGTGGAGCTTAGGACCAAATTATAGTTGGTTTTTCAAGGCATGGGACTCAACCCCATTTCTATCACTATAGTGAGGTTGTTTATGGTGAATCTAAAGTCCGAGACCTTCTTTATATTGTTTTCTCTAAAAATTAGCAATCATCTCTCTCCAGTTAATCAAAATCAAAGAACTTTAAATTCAATTTTAATTTCTTTAATAAAGCAATTAAGTAGAGTAGTTAAAGACCTAGGATTACAAAACTAAGAAAGGAAAACCCATCCCAATGGATGACCCTAGAGGTACTATACTTACAGGAGCTACATTGTGAGACCCCGGAAAATCCAAATTTCCTAACGAAGGATAAAATGGTACTCTTACCAAAATCCCAATTTTCTAGATCCTGATGACTAAACGGACTCTCACCGCTGGAATCGTCTTCAAAATCTAGCTACTATGTCGACTCTCGTTGATCTCTAGTGGTCGCATTTCACGTCAGCTGGATGCCAAGTTGCAGGATTAGAGGGTCGCCACGCAGGAGACCAAATGTTAACCATTTGCATGTCCTCATGAGGACACATGGCACTAAGAGGAGATCCATGGCCTCACATTGAGCCACATGCAAAGTGGGCTGAGAAAGTCAACTAACGTAGGGCAAACTTTAATTTAAGGAGGTTACATCATCTTCCACTTTCATTTTCTTCTGGCCAGGTTGTTTGACGTGCAGCAGTAATGATGGGGCCAGAGAGAAAGTCTGGCTTTCTTCAGCATCTACGACGATCGACCGCTGACTCGCCAGGCGCGCTGGTCTACACGCGAGGCCACGCGGTGAGTACTCAGATTCGGGGTTTCGTACAAACCCGAGAAGGTAGGGCTTTTCTCCTGTTTTACTTTTGCTTAAGGGTCTGCAATGGGGTGGGATTTGCTGCGCCGGGATCGCGATTTCGTTCCAAAAGATCAATTTGTTTAATAAATCCTTGCGTGGTTTGGACAGCCCACCGACCGCTTGTGTGATTTGTGTGATGTGTGTCCTGGATCGGAGCCAGGTGGATTTGTGTGATGTGCGTTGTCGCTTAAGGGTGAATAACATGTTGATTGTGAAATCAGGTTGTTCCAAGACGAACCGGATTGGTGCCTTAAATTTCATGTGAGCTAAGTTTATGTTATTATTATAAACTCGAATAACATGATGTACGGGATTTAAATTGTTAATATATGCATGAGTGATATATCGTACGAGTCAGAGTGTTCGTGTGCCATCAGACGCACTTAGCTGGCAACCCAAGTAGGAAAATTCCTCTAACGGGCTTTCGCCACCCTGTCGTGGACTTTTGTGCAATCAAGACGCGCTGGGATGGGACGCACCCAGACCTTAGAGTCAAAGAATGGCCAACCGGCCTCTTGTATTTTTTTTTGTGTACCTCGCAAGAGACCCATGATAAATTGTAATTGAATACAATTGTAACAAATAAATTTTGTATAAAATATACATTTTTTTGTATGATGCACTAAGTGGCAAACGCTGCACGCGGTACTGTCTCACGACATGAGACTCAGAGATTTCGCGGTCGACGTAGTCAACGACCTGTGGGATTGGGCTGTCATAAAGATGGTATCGTGAGCAAAGGTAAACTACACCTCGAGCCCTGGGTGTAGAGTTAGGTATACAATATACCTGGGGACTTGATGTAACGCAAGTTAGATCATACATCGTGGTGCATTTTGGTGAATTAAATGTGATGTGTGATGGTGTATAACATGTTTGTTATATGTGAATTGTGTGAATTAGTATGCTTGGTGATTAGCATAGGGAAATTGTTGAACACTAGGGCCGAGAAAACACAACCTTAGATGTTCCGGTGAATTATGTTAACTGGCCCGTAAATAAACGAAAAATATAATATTTTTCAAGTAATGCTCCATTAACACTTAATCGAATGGAATTTCAGGAATTCTGAAATATTCCAGCCAGACAAAGGAAAGAATTGAAATTAAATTCTAGAAATTTAGGAAGTGGGTAAAGAGCAGGTACAAGGTTAATGATCTTTAGAGTAAAGCAGGAAGGCTAAATGGATGAGGAAAAATTTTTTTGATTTTTCTCAAGGAAAGGTTCCAGCTTTTTTGAATAGCAGATGGGTGTTGTGAAATTCTAGAGGTTGTTCCGCCATGTGCATGGAAAGAGTCAAATTCAACTCTTAAATTCTTAAAGTTTATACGGCGTCGGGTTAAAGCACGTGATCAATGGAGTAGCGTAAAGGAAGAGCCGCCGGATGAAAAAAAAATTTCGCAGGTGTTAGGATTCGTCACAGGTCGCGACATGGATATGAGGTCGCGACCGTGTGTTGACGCGGAAGTCGCGACTGGGAAGAATGGATCGCCAGCGACTGGCCGAAGGTAAAGCAGAAAGGGCCGCAGCTCGATGTCGCCACATCAAAGTGAGGTCGCGACATGGGTGGCAGCAAGGGAGGTCGCGACATGGCGTCGCGACAAAGCAGAGATGAGGCTGAGATGATTTGATGTCGCGACATCATGTCAATACGCGGCACGGCGATAAGCAGGAGGTCGCGCGACACGCGGACGCCGCGATACGGGCAATACCGTAGGAGGTCGCGACATCATGCCACGCCGCGACACGGGCGATGGATGCGAAGTCGCTGACATCATTTTGACGCCAGCGACGTGAGCGACGCGCGGGGCGCCGCGAATATGGATGTGATGTCGCGACATGAGCCACAGGGTGGGATGTCGCGACATGAAATTGATGTCGCGACATAGGGTGGCGACCGCCGTATCGGGCAGGAGAACGGCGTCGCGACACCGACGGATGTCGCTACATGATTCTCGTTATTTTGATGTCGCGACATCGGCGACGCCGCGACTGAAAGCCATTGGATCCGGGCTAGTGTGAGGTCGCGACAAGCGCCCACTACACGGTTACTGGCCACGACTGGGCAAGACGCCGAGCCGCGGCCCGGCTTCGCGGCGCGACACGCCGCGCGACTGGCCAGCGCCGCAGCCAGTCGCCACGACTCAGGCATCGCAAGGCGGCAAAGGTGCGCGCGACATGTGTTCTCGTAGCGACCGTGCACTCAACCCGGGCTCACTAGCATAATCGCTTAGTGGGTACTGGTCGATCACCGCTCGCGAACACTGCTATAGTGGATTTCAAAAAAAAAAAAAAGATACAAATTTTTACAAATTTTCTTGTGGCGATTTAATATATAAAATATTTATACAATTACTATAAATGCAAACACGTGGGTATGTGAAAATTTTTTTACTTGTGTGAATAGTGTCTCAGGCGCATTTTGTTCTCGAGACACGTTATTGAAATTAATCACTGACATGGTGTATGAAAAAAAAAAAAAAAAATTTCCTATGAATAGTATCTCTGGTCGGTTTGAGCCTTAGGATATCGCATTGAAATTTAATCTACCACTGGACAGGTAGATGACTAGCAGAGGATAAGGACGCAGAGGACATCCACGGGCACTGGGTCGACACCACCGACATTCACCCGCCCGCCCGTATTTGATCAAGATGCTTTTGCCGAGGCCGTAGTGTTATGCTGGCCGCTATCGCACAGATGTAGAAAGGGTGTATAGTCGTGGAGGTCCTAGTAACTCTGTTTAGAGCGCACCATCCGGACGCTCACAGGGAGGAGATCCGATGGTGGCTGACCATCGTTTATGCAAATCGAGAACATATCGGAGGCTACGGAGATCACCGCTACGATCAGATCAAAGTTAGCCGCATTCCAAATGTAGGGCGAGGCCCGTACGCGGAGACGGGTTAGACTTCTGTAGAGACTTGTGAGGTTGGTGACATGGGCGAGTTTCAGAGCCGCCTACGGGTAAGTACTTTCCAGAGATCATGAGGGCATGGCTGCCCGTGAGCTCGACAAGCCAGGCGGCGACGATCGCATGGACTACGCGGGCGATTCACGTAAAGTAATCCGACGGTCGATGATTACGCGCCACGCATACGCTGGGCGCTAGGGAAATCTGAGAATGGCCAGTTGTCCATCTTGTGGCAGGATCGTGCAGACTTCGCCACGGACACGGACTCCATGGTCAGACTTACCCTCACCATAGAGAGAGAGATCGAGGATGCTCTGAGCACTCGATACTGGTGTTGGTAATAAGAGGGAGGATCACCCTCTTCTAGTTCAGTGGAAGAGGGCAAAGACTTCGCTTCACGCGAGTTTCAGCATCGTGCAGGCCGTGGATCGCAGCGGTTACCGCTAAAGGCAGTGAGGTGTTACTTTGGCCGACACCGGCATGTGAGACTCGATCGGTCTCCTGCAGACAGGATCCTGTGATTTCGGGGCGCCAGCCCCAAGCAGTCAGAGAACACGAGAGCGAATGGGCCTATCCTCCACACCCTAGTACGGCCGAGGAACTAGCCAGCCGTGGCGCTATACGCACCTTCTGAAGACAAAAATGAGGCCGAGGTGGGCCCAGGCCTGGGCACGTGGACTCACTGTGCCGAGATGCCCCTAGGGGCCCGCAGGCGTAATTATATGTTATTTCGCCGACAAACTCGTACATGAGGCGAGATCGGTCTCTAGGAGGCAGAGATCTCGTGGTACGTAGACCGAGCGCCCGACAGCCTGACATGCAGTGGTACATTTCTACCTCGCACTTATTGACTGTAGAGTAACGCTTAATTGATGATCATATTCATTCATCACAGACCTTTGTAGAAGCCAGATGTGGATGTTTTCCAGGAGGTAGGGTGAGAGTCCACCTGGATAGGTTCGATTGTGAGTCAATGGTGGACCCCCGAGTGGGGAAATCGCATCGAGTGGAGGAGGGTGCACTGAGACATCGCTACGAGCCTGGGTGGGTGCACGATATGGGTCATTCACCACTCGTGAGTGTGGGTCGAGTGGTCTCGGGACTACGTCCAACGGCGACCATATAGTTGGGAATTAGAAAATGAAGAGAAATTAATGTGTGTTGGGCAAAGCAAGAAGGGAGCCGTTAATTCCCTTAGGTGAAAGATCCTGAGTGGGTGAAGGAGACCTGCGGTAGTATCCGAAAGATCCTGTGAGGGTGTAAGAGACCCGGAAGTATTCGACTTCAGACGGGTGTAAGAGACCCGGAAACTATTATTCCAATTTCTCGTGGGTGTAAGAGACCGAAACTATTCCAAATTTCTCAGGGTGTAAGAGACCCAGGAGATATCCCACTTCGTGGAGGGTGTAAGAGACCGGGGAGGATCTCACTGCGGTGGGTGTAAGAGACCCGGGGAGCGATCCTGAATTTCTGTGTGGGTGTAAGAGACCCGGGGAGCGATCCTGAATTTCTGTGTGGGTGTAAGAGACCCGGGGAGCGATCCCGAATTTGTGTGGGTGTAAGAGACCCGGGGAGAGATCCTGAATTTCTGTGTGGGTGTAAGAGACCCGGGGAGATATCCGAAATTTCGTGTGCGAAGAGAACCCGGAGTGATCCCGACTTCAGGTGGGTGTAAGAGACCCAGGAGCGATCCTCGACCTCTGTGGAGGGTGCAAGAGACCCGGAGCCATCCCGAATTTCAGAGATGGATATAAGAGGCCCGGGCTGCAGCCGAAAGCCTCATTGCCCGAGAGAGAAAACACAAGGAGGTATGGTTATCACCCGCACTTAGAGTCGAGTGATGTGAGCTCTGGAGAGACTCGAGATGAGGACATACGGACGTGGTTATCACGTAGACTTGGGGAGTCGAAAGGATGTGGAGCTTCCGAGACTCGAGATTTGGATACCCAATGGAAATTTTATCTGGGTGTTGGTGAACCTGCTGGCGGTTCATGGATGGTTGGTCTATGGACATGAACAGCCGACACCACTAGATCGCTTTTGCGATCGCGACTGGGAAGGTCGCTTACACACCAAAGCGGTGAATCAAGCGTAGGTCAGATATGCACGGGTTGGATACAGAGGTGCATGGAATTTCGGGACGAAATTCTTTTAAGGGGGGAAGAATGTGAGACCCCTGAAAATCCAGATTTCCTAACGAAGGATACAATGGTAATTTCGGTCAAAATCCAGAATTTTTCTAGATTCCTGGATGACGAAACTGACTCAATCGGCTGAATCGCCTCGCGAATCTAAATTACTATCGAATTTCTGGATTCCGAGGTGGCCGAAATTTCACGCTTTTCAAGGCGCCAGGCCTGGATGACACATGGCAAGGTAAAGGATGCCAAGTGGCGGTGGATTGGGAGGCTGCCACGTGGAGGAGACCAAATGCCAACCATTTGCATGTCCTCATGAGGACACATGGCACCAAGAGATCCATGGCTCACATCGAGCCACATGTGGGCTGGTCGAGAAAGTCAACTAACGTAGGGCAAACTCACTCCCAAGGAGAAGACATCATCTTCCACTTATTTTCTTGGCTGGTTGTTTGACGGGCAGCTAGCCGGAGATTTTTGGGTTTGCAGAGTAGAAAAGTCCCGCTTCTTCTAAGATCTACGACGATCGACCGCCTACTTCGCTTCAAATAAGAAGAGGCAAGTCGGGTCTACACGTTGAGGGCCACGTAGAGTACTGTGATTTGGGGGGTTTCGACAAACTCCGAGAAGGTAGGGGTTTTTCTCCTACTTGTTTTACTTTTTGCTTAAGGGTCTTGTAATGGGTGGGGATTTGCCGAGGCCTGGGATCGAGCCGTGGATTCTCGGCTCCAAATTCGGGACCGAGTGAATAAATCCTGTGGTCTGATAGTCCACTGATCAAGCCAGGTGGATTTTCAGGTGATGTGTGTTGTTGCCATGGGTGAATAACATGTTGATTGTGAAATCGTGGGCTGTTCCAAGACGAACCGTCGGATTGTGCCTTAAATTTTATGTGAGCTAAGTTTATGTTATTATAAACTCGAATAACATGATGTATGGATTTAAATTGTTAATATATGCATGAGTGATATATTGGCATGAGTTGTATGTTCGTGCCACATCAGTACTTGAAATGTGGGAGTAACCGCAGGAAAATTCCTCTACCGGGCTTTGCCTACCCCTACCGTGGACTTTTTTTTTTAGGCACCGAAGACGCGCTGGGATGGACGTGACCAGACCTTAGAGTTGGAAGAAATGGCCAAATTGGCCTCTCTTGTATTTTTTTGTAAAATTCGGCAAGAGACTCCGCTTTTGTATAAATTGTAATTGAATACAATTGTAATAAATAAATTTTCAGATAAAATATACATTTTTTCAGACAGATGTGTAGACCCAAGTGGCAAACGTTGTATCGTGTACTGGTCTCATGACATGAGACTTGTAGATTTCCGGGGGTTGACGGGTAGTCAACTGACCCGGATCAGCGCCACATACATGCTAACCTAAAGTTTTATGTAATATAAATTTCAGGTTTCCTCTTATCTCCTATTCTAACCACCTAACATGACTTTAAAACCCTCACATGGCTCCATTAAAATCCCAATTTTCTAAAAATGATAATGGTAATTTCGTCAAAATCCGGAGTTTTTCTAGATCTCGGATGATGAAACGGACTTCACCGTTGGAATCGTCTCATGAAATCTAGCTACCACGTCGAATTTCGTCGAATTTCGAGACAGTCGGAATTTCACATTTTTCGAGGCACAGGGAGTGGTGCGGGACACTTGGCACATTGTGAGTGGCTCAAGAGGTGCCACGTGTCATGTACAGAATTAATCAAACATGAGCCCACATGGGACCCATGAGAGACACATGGCATCATGCCATTGGAAGGAAATCCATGGTAGATGGATGAGAGGATAAGGTGAAATCCTATGAGCCAATGAGAATTGGCCATGTGTCAATGAGAGGACAAGTCCTTCGACCATCTTGGATTACTCATCTTCTCCCAACCTAATAAGAAGAGAAAGAGAGAGAGAGAGAAACCAACAGAGATAGGTGAGAGAAAATCAGAGTGAGAAGTTTCAATTTCTCTCTAGATTTTCCAAATGATCGGGACCTGGCCAACCCGACGACAAGAGGCAAAGTTGATCCCCACTCAAAGCTACGCATGGGTACGCTTGTGAAGTTTATACAAACTCGAAGCAGTAAGGGAGCCCTACTTGATTTATTCTTCGCTAAGAGACATTTTAATGGTTAGATTGTTCTGGGGCTTGAGCGGGCTGCTCATTTGCGCCAAAAATTTGACTCCAGTGGAAAATCCCTTGAGTATTTTGGACAAATTCCGAACCGATCGTGGACTGCATGTGTTGCATGTATGTTGATATGTTATTGTTATGTTTGAATAACATGTGGTGCCGCTATGTGATTCTTCAAGCGCCAAGATGCGACTTCCCGATTGTTTATTAGCCCGCGTAGAGCTAATTTTTGGTGTTATTACTATGAATGAAATAAATATGTTGTTTGTGTATGATTTTGCCAATAGTATGCATGGCGCATATATTAATAACATGAATTATTGTGAAATGATATATTGTATTTCATATGCAATCGAGGTAACCTATAATAGTAAAGTGAAAAAAGATGCCATTAAAAACATGGCCGTCAAATAACTGAGATGCAATATCTTTCTAAGAATTGCTCGGGAGAGCTGGGCCAATAGCTTCATCTCTTGGTAGGATGCACTCATGACTGTTTTGGAGAGTTATCCAATTAACTCCTTGTGATGGTTGCCCATTGAAATTCCTTACCAAAGGGTCATGGTATTATGTTTTCAAGAACAAAGATCTTTTGTTTTGAAAACAATGTTTTCTCACACTCGCTTGGGCATGCAGAAATGCCGCGATTGCCTCAGATGGATAGGTGTATCGCATCTTCTCATCCATAAACATGTGTGATATTTTGGTAGGGATCAGATGTTTACTTGAATGTTTGGTGCATTGCATGAGCACTTAGTGGGAGAACCCCAAATAGGTAACTAAATTTACTCTCGGCATTTCTCACCTCGTCAAGATCCCCTCAGGTATAGGAGTATCTACACATCGCGCCACTAGAGCCGCTTTGAGGTTAAAAATAACATGTGGCTCGACTTTATGTTTTGTAGCCATGTATGTAAATAGCTGTTTAGTACATGCTTGTATAAGAGTGTAATTAACTCCGAAACTATATTATAATAGAAGTTGGTTATATTTGTATGGATGTAATGGACTCAACGTGGCCATTTTTACTCATGTTTGAGTCTGCAGAGAGATATTCTACTGTGCATTGACAACACTGATATTACATGATTTGAATAATGAGTTAATAACTTATCTCTGCCTAAGGTCATAATGGTTTTTCTTGTTAATCTAAATTTTTAATTGCTTAATTTAAATTTAAGTATATTTTTTCATTTAATTTTATTTTATTTTCTCTCTTTCTAGACTAACAATACATTTAGTTTCCTTTAGTTCCTTTTTGCTTTTAGTTTATTACTTACAGGATAAGGATCATGGAAACCTATCTCTCAAGTGGATGATCATTCTAGGGGAGAAAAGGAATCACAATGAGATGAATGATAATGATCCTCTCCCTAAGGCAAATTTACCTCCCTGAAGCTTCGGGAAGTAGAGAGATTCATCAAGCATCGAGATAGTATATGGGACTACTTGAAGCTTGCCCAAGGTACGTATATGGAAATTGGCAAGTCACCTAGCACGAAAAAGATGGTAAAAGCCTCGAGCGAAGGCTCCCTTTTAGACATGACACCCGAGGAGGCCATGGAATTCCTAAAGTTCTTGGTCGATACTTCTAGAAAGTGGGAGGAGTACCAATTGCAAGAAAAACTCACAACTCCATAGTTGGAAGGTGCTGCAAGTAACACTCTATCTCTACATTAGAGCTTCATCAAAAGCCAGTAAGCTCAAAGGAGTGAAATAACACAAAGAACTGCTGCGGTATGACGCATCCATGCCATAAGCTGGAGGGTGCCTTACTTCCTAAATTCAAAATATCTCAAAACACACAAAGTGGTAAACACATGCACATTTCAACCTAGTTGAACAAACTTTGAATTAAACTCCATGGTATGATGGGCAAATTCATAGTGGAATAACTGGTCACTGTTCAGAGGAACTCCAAATTAAAGACGATCACTCGAGATGCGATAAGACATGATACGAAATCAGATTAGTCGCTTCCATGAGTATGTGGTTTGTATTCTCAACCATCGGGATAACGATGCCACTTCAAGCCAAGGGAGCTCTAAAACTATGGAGAATGATGAAAACTTCATCTTTGAACCCCCTTGAATTTTAAATCCATTAACCTATCTCGGATTAGTCTCTAGCTTGAGACTAACTAGCCCAAAATAAAATAGTTTAGATTCTATTTGCTTTCTTAGGTAATTGTTTTTATTTTATTTATCTTTTTTTTTTTAATCCCTTCTTTTGGAAGATTTGTTATCTCTCTTCTAAGCTTTTCAGGATTTCTCTAACACTAGCACATTGTTCATCAATCTATTTGGTGCATCATAATGTGGATGTGGAATTAACCACACATAAGGAATCACTTGGTGCCATCAAACTTCAAAGGATGTGCATTGGAGTAAGTCATACCTAGAGCACCCTTCTTTGATCTAGGTAACCCTTATCCTACCTTTTTATATTTGCACTTAATGAAAGGGTAAGTCACACCTTGGTTGGGGGGAGACACTTTGAGAAAACAACTTCTTTAACCAGAAGATTGAGTTAAAAATTTTCTTTAGTCTTTAATTTTCTGCATGATTGTGTGTCACATGAGCTAGAAGGTGCAAAATATGAGTTTATCCAATCTTGATAATTTGTTAACTTTGTTAGGACTTCTTCATAGTGTTTTTGAAATCTTGGATTTAAGGAATATAATGTTTGAGGGGGACATGGCTTGATTAGTCCCCTTAGTTAAAAAAATAAAAATAAAAATAAAAAAAATAAATAAAACCATTTCTTTGTGGAACTTAAAAAAAACACACACACAATATCTCTTTTAAACACTTTGAGTCTATGCTCCTTCTTCTTAAGTGCCACTTACTTTAAGATTTTAGATTGATTTTATTAGACCTTCAAAAGAGGGGCTAATTAACCTACTCGAGGAAAAAAAGAAAAAAAAAGAAAAGAAAAAAATAGAAAATAAAAAACCGTGAGTTGATTCAATAGGAATCCCAAGCATGGTCCAAGAGGAATTTAATGGCTAGTTCCCTAAACCAACTGGTTGGGAGTCAATGACTTCACTGCTCACTATATGGGACAGAAGGTGGGTCAATCTCACCCTGTAGGTACCTTGTTGTTTGGATGGTTAGCTTGGAGTGAAGTCTAGTGGGAACTTAATACCCGATGCCCTAAACCAACGGGTTGGGAGTCATCGATGGATCTCTGCTACATGGGCTACCACTTAGACATCTTTGGTATTGCACAACTACATAAAAAAAAGAGAGGAATGAAATAAAGAGGTGTGTTCTCAATCTACTGTAATCTTTTTTGTATCAAGAGGGTGAGTTGAATTTGGTTGGGAGAGTGTTGAAACCTTAGTTTATACTTGAGATCTTAACACCACACGTGCACTAAGTTCCTTGAGGAAAAGTCGATTGAGGGCTTGGGGGCATGATCTCCTAGATCACCAACATAACCTACTTATAAGCTTTTCTTCCTTGAAATTGTAAATACTATGGGAATTCCAACATAACCTACTGATTTGTTTGACTCTTGCCAATGCTTCTCTAATAATACTAGCACCATCTAATTCATTCTATCTTATTTTTGCTTGTTGCATGTTTATTTTTTTGTATTTTTAGTTTTCAAAAGTTTTTTGATCAAGCTATCTTTGTTTTACGCTTATCCATTGCTAAGGGACTATCAACAAGTTGGTCAGGGGTGTGATAACCACTCAAAAAAGTGCATTTTCGGCACCTAATTTTCACAAATAAAACTCTTTTTGTGGTGGAAACTCACTCTTTACTGACTTTATCCGTTGTTAGCCAAGAAAACCACTATTAATGGTTTTATTGAGTACATATATGCGTAATGGTATTTTTAGGCACTTTTAGGACTCTTTGGAATCATGAGGTCAAGAAATGAGGGTGTCTCATAATCTTTTGTGTGAAATTGGAAGCCCGTGGAAGCAATTCAATCGAGTTGGGACCATGAAGGAATGACTGCGTAAGAAGATGTAGGATTTGAACCCTTTTTGGATCATTTCGCATTGCATATAGGCGATTTCACACTGACTTTGCAACCAGTGCGGAATTTCACATTGTCTCCTAGTTAAGTGACTCAATTGCATTATTTCACATTGACTTTAGCAGTGAGTGTAAAATTTTGTTCTGAAGCCCAGACCTAGTGCAAAATTTCTGAATGACATAAAATAGAAAGTTTTGAGTCCCAAGTCTTGGAGATTGATTTGTAAGAGGAAACTAACTACACTTGGGCACGAAGTAACCTCCTGAGATGTATTATAAATAGAGATCCAAGGATCAAAGCACACATTATGACTTACATTCATTCATATACACTTTCTTTAGTTTGGTTTGTAATTTTAGAAGATCTTCCTCCATTTTTATTCATAGAAGCTTTCATTTCATCTTTGTCATTTTCTTTACTTTTTTTCTTCATTCATGGTGTGCTTAAGAGTGAGTAGTCTTCTTCTCAAGGTGAGGTGGATCCGATCCACCCCACCATGGTGACCAAAGGGGGCAGCTGCGCTTCAAACCAAAGGTAAAACTTTTCATTACTGTTTAGAGAAGATCGTGTGTACATCAATTAGGGACACCTTGTATGGGGTGGCAACAGTCCTGGTTCCCCAACTATCTGTATATGAGTCTCTCTTCTCTTCAATTGGTCTTCTTGATACTTAGCAAGTCTGAAGGGTATGTTGGGTGCTTAAGCAGTGCACCTGTAACCCTACATGTGTAATAGATTGTTCATTGTTCGGAAACCACCAAAGGGTTGAGTTGAGAACCTATTAGGCCCCTCTAAAATCAGTAAGAATTGCTATGCCATATACATAGAATTAGGCTTTAGTTATATCATGCAAGGGGAACCTAGGCAGAGTTTAAGGGATCCGTTATAAGTTGGTTTCTTAGCTAGACAATCGGGACTTATAAAACCCCCATTTGAATCAACATGGTGAGGCTGGATTTGGTGAATCCAAAGCCTGAGACCTTCTTTATATTGTTTTCTCTAAAATCATCAATCATCTATCTCCAAAGCAAACAAAATCAGCAAGTTTAAATTCTATTTTAAATTTCTTTTTAATAAAGTAATTAAGTAGAGTAGCTAAAGACCTAGGATTACAAAACAAAGAAAGGAAAACTCATCCTAGTGGATGACCCTAGAGCCACTATACATACCTATAGTAGCTGTGGGCTACCTGGGTTAGGTTTTAGGTATTATAAATTTTGTGTTTCCTCTAGCTCCCAATCTAACCACCTGACAAAGACGGAACCACATAGCGTCATTACCGGGGATGGTGCCTTCTTTTTTAGTAATATGAATTTTTAATTTCTTTATATTTTTCTAATTTTTTTGCTTAGTTTTTATTTTATTTTATTTTTGGGACTAACCCTACTTTTAGTTTCCTTTATCTTCTTTTTCTTTTAGTTTTATTACTTTGTAGGATAAGGATCATGGAAAACCTATCTTCTCAAGTTGACGAACATTCAAAGGGAAATACGGGAATCACAATGAAAGGGGTAATGGATAAAGCTCCTCTCCTAAGGGAAATTGCCTCATTTATAGCTTTGGATGGAGATACCTATTATGCTTACTAGGATATGTATATGGGACTACTTGAAGCTTGCCCAAGGTAAGTATATGAAGATTAGCAAGTAGTAGAATTCTTCTATGAGGACATGTTACCTAGCATGAAAAAGATGGTAGAAGCCTCGAGCGAAGGCTATCTCTTAAACATGACACTCGAGGAGGCCATGGAATTCTTAGAGTTCTTGGCCAATACATCTAAAAAGTAGGAGGAGCACCAACTGCAAGAAGAAATCACAACAACTTCCATAGTCGAAGGCACGATAAGTACCACTCTGTCTCTCCGCATTAGAGCCTTCATAAAAAAGCTTGGTAAGATCAAGAGTAAAATAACACAAAGAAGCTAAGGCATGACACACCCAAGGCTAGTAAGTGTGAGGCGGCCCACTTTCCAAATTTTCAATGTCAAAAAATGCATCAAGGGGTAAACACATGCATGAATTCTAACCCACTTGAAGAAACCTTGACCAAATTCCATGGTATGATGGGTCACTTCATAGTAGAACAATCTAAGATTAATGGGGAACTCAAATTAAAGATGTATCACTTGGATATGCGATAAGATATGATAAAAAATCTTATATTTTGGACATGATACATATGGTTCATCTTGTTACACTAATGGAGATTGTTAGTGATATGCTTTAGCCCAGTGGGATATACATTATCATTATATGTTTATATACATGAGGCATTTATCATTTTATCTTGTTATTTAAATCAGATCCTTGAATAGTTGGCTCCACTTTATGTCATCAAGTATGTGACTTGATAGTAAAACCTTAAGGCATAAGAACACTATTCTAAATAGTCCATAGTCGATCAATATTGTGGGAATAATAATGAAGTAAGACTATTATGTTTTCTGAGAAAAGACCACGTTTTGCTGGTCATGAACATAAGATGTTACTCAGAACATAAACACACTAAGTTCATATTATTGATCGAATCTCGCTATGAGAAATACTACATGGATTATGTCATCAGTAATTCTCATTACAATAGTGGTATTTGAGTCCTTCAACCTAAATTCACCATGGATTCCTACATGAGGAACTTCGTGTCTTGACGTAGCTCAATGACGTCTTTAACAGGATGGTAATACAGGCTATGGTTGGGCATGCAATAAATCATGTGGAGGAATGTGAGTGATAGTGAAGGAATTTGTCCCGCTCTTAATTGAGTGAGATGTCTATTGGCCTCTTGATAAGTGAGACTGAGAAATGCATGGTCGTACTCGAATGAGATCGATAGGAGTTATCAATATCATTTGTTTAGTCAATCTACTTGAGAATCAAGAACTCGATTGCTGCATAAAGATGACTTCATCCATGCCGGCTTAATCGAGACATCGCGGTGACGCGACTAATATCATACTATGATAAGGTTTTTCGAGATATCAATTCACTTGATTTGGGTAGTTATAATGTCTTGATAGAGACCAATTATAACTTATGGGCTTAGAATATGATTTGGGCCCGCTGCCAACATTGAGTGAACCTATAGGTCACACATAAAATGAGCTATAATGGATGTTAGAAAGGTTCTCCCTTAGCCTATGATTAAGCCTAAGCTCAAGCTCAGGCTCAAGCCCCAAGCCCATTAATAGTTAATGGAATTTGGTTTAAATTCATTTTAATAAAAGGGGTTTGGAGACTGATATAAATATGGGGTTTATCATCTAAAAGGGAGGTGGTTCTTTAAAAGGGCAAGAGAGAGAATTCCTTTGTGAGTTTTGGAAGACAAGAAGGTGTGGCCTTTGGTTTTAGGACAAAGACCTATCATATAGTGCTAGCACATCCATCCCACTCCATTAGCCGCTCGTGTGATACCTTTAGAGGGCATTTGCACACCGCATCGCTCTAGCGCCTGTCGGATCATTTTAAGGAGTTTTGTTTGTGTTTTGCTGCAAGTGGTGATCAAGAAAATTTGCACTAGTCGAAAAGAATTCGGTCTACAAGAGGTAAGATCTGGATTTCCTTGATTCATTGTTTAGTTTCATCAGATTTCCTTGATTCATTGTTTAGTTCCATCAAATCGCTTGATCCCGATGTTCATTGCTAAATTTTTTTTTTTTATTCGTCACAAGGTTCTTATTCACCGGATTCCAATAGAGATGATATCATATTCCTTGGGATAAAATTTTGCAAGGCCAAAGTCTTATATTTTGGAGACAAAATCATGGTCTAGTAGGATATTGTGAGGCTTGATATCAAAATGAAGAATGCAAATGTTAAACCCCCATGTAGATACTTTATCCCTCGGGTCGTTCCTAAAGCAATTTCCAAGAGTTTCTCCCAACTAAATGGCTAAATTTCTCCTTGCTTCAAGAAGATATGCTTTAAAATATCTATAAATATAAATATAGTATTTATACATGTTTTCATGTACTTATATATAATAATATATATATTAATATATATATATATATATATATATATATATATATATATATATATATATATATATATATATATATATATATATATATATATATATATATATATATGTATGTATGTATGTATGGATTTGAATTGGAAAATCTACTCATGACTTTTACATGAAAATCAATTTTAATAATATAATATGAAAATGGCATGTTTTGAAACAACTAATCAGATTTATTACATACCTATTCCTGAGGGTCCTGACAACCCACAATCCCTTGTTGAAACCTCGTGGGATTGCAACCTTGATGCCACATCATCACATGTCCCCATTTATTGGGATCCATAATTTAACGAAAAAATCGGACAGAGTCTCCTATGTACGGGAAGCTCTATACAAAATACAACTTGTATAACAATACACTTAGCGGACCCATCCGGCTCAATATATCACACCGAGTCATTCATGAGTCATAGCACTAATCACCCATTCAACCATACCCCTAATACTATACATGCAACTATGTAGTGATAAGGTTTACAAGAGTTCAATTATACACTTTATACAAATGATATATTAAAACTTATTGTTCTAATATATATGATAAGGCAATATGGTCCAAAGCCACAACCCGGCTTTCTTCATATGTGCGGCTCATCACGGCCGCCCGCCACACCCGACCTGCACTGGAAGCGGGGGTTCCGTGACTGGGTGAGCAAATGTGACGCCCCAAACCCGCAGGTCCGCTGACAACCCGCCAACCCGCCGGAATATTTCGTGTGGAATGTCGGGTAACCACACCACTCACGAAAAATCGGGCGTAGTCTCCCCTTGTACAGGGAGCTTTACCCATAGTACCTAACCTGTCCCAATCAACATCATAAAACATAACATGAGTAAAAACGGCCACTTGGGCCCATAAAACAATACTCATCAATATACACCAACTATATACAATAGTTTCAAGAGTTAATAAATTACTCTTATACAACATATATTAAAATTCTAGAATTCTAATACATGTAGTACAACTAAAACACCAAAGCCACAACCCTTCTTCGGCAGATTTGGCCTCTGGGATGAGCCGCCCCTCAGACGCCCTCGTACCTCGGGAAGGCTATATTCCTTGACAGGGTGAGCTAATGCCCAGTAGTGGAATCACCCTAAATGGGTTACTCTCCACTTAAGTGCATATGCAATGCTCTTATATAAACACACACTCAAGTAAATGTGTGATCCTACTTGAATGTTTACATGCCATCCCCATGTCTTGAGTCCTTACCGACTCCCTCACACTTGCCTAAGCCATGTATGAGAAAAACATCATTTTCAAAACAAATCTTGTTGTTTTCGAAAATACACTACCGAAGTGTCGGTAAAATATGGGACTACCCTCCGAGGCGAATGTGTTGGAGAACTTCCCGAACAGTCATGGTCCTCATCCGAAATGATCTGTTGGACTGTCTCCCAACCTCATTCTCCGGAAAATCATCACGTGAAATTCCTTTAGCAACCATTTTCATTTTTCCAGAAAATTCATGTCATGCACACACACCTAGCTTCTAGGTTACCCCGGTGCATATGAAATGCATTATGCCATTTTAACACAATTTATATAACACGTGCAAGCATATCATCATGCATATATTTACATCATTTAAATCACACAAACATGTTATGCAATTTCACAATCCATTACACTAAAAATTAGCTCACGTGGGCTAATCAACAACCACGAGCAATTCGATTTGAATTACTCAACCAAACACATTATTTCACAAAATTTATTTTGTGAACACTATTCATGTGAACAGTAAAACCCTCGGTTTACTATTCACGGCAAATCACCAAACATCGGTTCCACTTCGTGAACCCGAATTCATAGCCATTTTCAGCCTCATACACATCATAATACAATTTATTGCACAAATTTTGCCATTTACAACCCAAACAGTCCGTGGACAGTCACGGACTGTCCACATGGGTTTCTAAAAATTTCCTCACCTCGGTTCCAAGTTTTGGAACCGATCAAACGGCTGTTCAAGGTCTCAAACCATCCGAAACATCAACAAAGCTCTTAAATCAAGAGTAAAACAAGCAGAATAAAACCTCTACCTCACTGAGTTTGTCGAAACTCCCTAAAACCGGAGTCCACGCATAGCCCTGGCATCGCGAACAACTTTTCTTCTTGTTCGGCTGAACCACCGGCTTGACGCCTTTAAACCTAAAGAGAAGTCACTCACTCTCACTCTAAAACACAAATCTAGCAACCTACTGCATCTCCCTCCTTCTCCCACGTTTTGTTCTTTTACTTAAAGGTAGGAGACAACATTATTCTCTATTTCGTCTTATTATCATTTAATCAAATTCAATAATGCCAATCATGTCCTTTCTCTTGGATTTTCGACATTTTGCACTATCTCGGCCGTCCATTTCCATCATTTCTTTACTCATGCAACTCATGTCATATGAGTACATGTTATAGGTGACTTTTGTCACATCACATGTCGTTTTACGGCACCCGAAACGCGATGCCTCAAAAAATGTGCAAATTTCGACTGTCTCGGAATTCGACGAAATTCGACTTGTTAGCTAGATTTTATGGTGACGATTCCAACAAAGGGAAATCCGCTTTCACATCCGAGATCTAGAAAATTCCTCAGGTTTTGACCGAAATTACGATTTCGCCATTTTCCAGAATTGAATTTTTTCTGGTCTTAGACAAAGAAAGCCCAAGAGGATAATCTCCACAAGGGTTACCCCCAACTAAGCTCTCATACAATGATCAAACCAACCAATACACATCCAAGTGAAAATGTCTACATGAATATCGTATGTCATGCATGGAATGTCTTCATGCCCATATCCCGAGTCACCCACCGACTCCCTCACACATGCCTATGCCAAATGTGACAACTGTCACTGGTGGTACCAATGAAACACATATACCGAGCCCTTACTTGCTCACCAGTACCCAATGCAAGTGCCAATGGGCAACTAATCCCGAGTCAATTCTCACCCCATCACATACACCTCGGGGGTCTATGTGATAACCATATGACCGTAGGCCTTTTTTAAAGTAAATGTAACTTCTTTTTATCACACCGCGGGTCTCTTACACCCATGTTCCAGGATTTTCACCTGAGGGGGTTAACGGTCCCCTTCTTGCTCCGCCCAACACAACTTATTTATATTTCTTTTTATGTTTTAAATCGTGAGACATTTATTGGATGTCGTCCAAAGTACGAGCTCATTACCCATTCATCAACAATGATGATGGATGACTATATCCATGCACACACACCAAATATGTTGATGTCCCTATGCATATGTAATGCTAATGTCACTGAAAATTCTCATGTTACGTGTATGATGCACACTACATGGAACATTCTAATCAATCGTACTTATGTAAAGTATCATGCAACATATATCGCAAGCATATAAGTTCCATACATTTCATGTCACTCTTTATAAATATCATAGTATCATGAAAATGAGCATTCATCAATACATGACTAAATAGGTAATGTCATATATCCTTCCTTAGGCTAACTCATGGCAATTCATACCCAATACAATAGCCTACAACATGCCATGCAATGGTCATGTCAAAACCCGGCTATTCACATTGACACAACCAAATAACTTGCACACTTGGTGAAAAACATAGATTTTCAACAAGGTTGTGGACACCCACTGCCTTTCAAAGGAACATGAAAAGAATTTTGACTCAATGGGCTTTCCATAGAGTCTAAGAACACTCCAAACGGAATTCGGACGCGAAAGATATGGTCGTTCAAATTTGGAGGCAAACAAAACAGGAAATGACTCCTGTGTCCCACCTGTACACTTGGTACAAACACCAACTTTCAGCAAGTCTGTGGATACCAATTACCCTCCACAGGAATATGGCTAGGTTCTTGACTCAATGGGCTTTCCATAGAGTCAAGAACACCAGCGAGTTCGGACAAAGTTATGGCCTTTTATTCAAAAACGAGTCGGTTACTCTGCTTACACTAGAAACAGTCTGTGATACCCGATTTTAGTGGTCTTAATCCATATTTTGACATGGTTCTTTGAACTCATTTGAAGATACGGTTCTTATACTTCTTCTCCAACTGGAATCACCCAAATCGGATCACCGAAACTCAAGATATGTCGCAAACAAGATTTACTCGGTTTTCAAACGAACGAAAGCGTACGGGTGTAGCTCCCACTTTGAATCGTTTACGGTCAGGGCGGAATTGGATAGATCATTTCGAGGAAATATGTTATAGCATAAATTACAGTTTCTTAATAAATTAGAATCACTCAATTTAGATGCGTTATGGCCAAAACACAATCAGGGGGTTTAAAAACAGAACAAGAAAACTGTCTGAACATAGCTCCACTTTGAATGCATTTCTGAGTCCAAAGGGGCCGAAATTTGGATAGACCTATTTCAAGAAAATATGTTCTCCTATAAGTCTAGTTTACCCAAAAATTGGAATCACTCAATTAAGATGAGTTATGGCCAAGTTATGGCCAAAACTCAATCATGGGTTGGAGGAAAAAAACTAGACAGCATTCTCCACTTTAACACACACACATGCCCTTAGATATAAATTAAACCGAGTAGGATAAAAACCCTACCTCAATTTGCGTGATTTTCCGAAACACCGCCTTTTCTCTATTTCCATGAAAACCCGAATCTTGGCAAAATCTTGTGATTTCGGTACCTACACGTAGCTCTCATTGCATATAGCAACTTTAACTCGACTGTATGAGGTCCAAACCAAACAAAACCACAGGTGAAATCATGGGAGAAAGGTTGCTTTTCTTCTCCCTCTCTCTCTCTCTCTCTAACATTTGGTCCTAGACCAACTTGTGAGATCTTCTTTGATTTTTTTAGATATTTCTTGTATTTATACATAGACACATGACTCACATTGCGCCACGTGTCATGCTTCCCCGGTCTGTTTTCGCCCTGAAACAATTTATTTCATCTCGGTTTCAATTCCATCCTATGTAAAAATAGACGTTAACAAATATTTGGCGTTTTTGGGATTTTACAAAAATCTGCGTTTCACAGGTCCATCAACGCGAGTCGTCTCAAGTCGGAAAATCAGAAATTTGTTTTGGAATTCAATTTGCCTAAAGTGACTAGATTTCTGAGGACAGATTCCAACGGTGAAGTCAGTTTCATCTTAGAATCTAGAAGAATTCTGCAAAATTACCATTTTGCCATTCTAACAAAATTCAAATTTCTAGGTTTTTTTTCTCGGGTCTTACATTTATTCCATATTTTCTTATAAAATATATTTTTCATATGAAATATGAAATAAATATAATAATATAATCTTAAATTAAAAGAAAATTTTAAAATTTGAGATATTTATAGCAAAATCTTTTATTTAAATTTTTTAACAATATATAAATATATACTAATATTTATGTAATATTCATTATATTATGTATGTTATATTTATATTTATATATTTAAAATTTGAGATATTTATAGCAAATCTTTTTATATTTATATTTATATATATATATATATATATATATATATATATATATATATATATATATATATATATATATATATATATGTATGTATGTATGTATGTATGTATATACATGATTAAATATAATTTGAAAAACATATTCATGACTTTTAAATGAAAATTAATTTTTAATAATATATCATAAAAATTGATGGTTTTGAAACTAAACTTAAAATATTTTTTGTTCATATTTTCTAATAAAATATATTTGTATATGGAATAGAAAATAAATATAATAATAAAAGCTTAAAATAAAAGAAATTTCTTTTACAATTTGTGATATTTATAGCAAAATCTTGTTTTTAGATTTCTTAATTTTTTAATAATAAATCCTCAAGATTTTATAGTCATACTTTTGTTTACTATTTTGTTAAATATTCTTAAAACTATTTGTAATAAATAATTTTTAATATAAAAAGACACATCTTACATTAAAAGACATCTTACATTAAAGACGTTTTTAAATTTAAATAGTTTTAGTTTTCTTTTTGAAGATGATTCTCATTATTTTATTATTATTGAATATTTTTATTTAAAAGTATAATTTTTTTCTTGAAATTGAAATTCATTAAAATTTTATTTGATATATTAATAATTAATACTTTAAAATAAGTTTTTCTAAAAAATAAATTAAATAAGTTAAATTTTAATATAAAAATAAATGTAGTTATAATAATTAATATTTTAATAAATAAATGAATAGTACTAGTGTTGATTATATACATTATATATACTGTATTTATATTTATAAATATTTTATTTTAGTATATGAAATTTTTATATAAATACTATATTTAATATATATATTCTAATAAAATTATTATCAACATCTATTGTTCTCTTTTAGAATTGAAAATTTTAATAAAACACAGAATATGGATTAAGGAATTTAATATAGTTTAAAGAAGTGTTTATATAGACTAATATAAAAAATAAAAAATAAAATTTAAATTTTATCCCACTAAAAATTATTAACGTTTTATATATTTTTATCAAAATTATTTATTAATATCTTTGATCATTTTAATTATTACATTTATTCCAAGACTTCATAAAAATTAAATTATTTTATATAAGCACATGGAATCCATGTATAATTAATTGAAAAATTATAGTAATAATTTTTTACAAATTTTATTTTACAAATTGGTTTATGTTGGGAGTACATTTTAACGTGTTTAAAAAGTCACGTTAATGTGTATTTTAAGAAAGTAGCTTTGAAAAATAATATGAAATTGTTTAAATTCATGTAGAAAGTGTATTTTAAAAAACTTACAAAAATAGTGGTCCAAAAATATTAGACATTTGGAACTACAATTATCTGTTCTCAAAAATATTAAAATTTCAAAGGTAAATTAGTTATAAATTGTCATAGGTACTAAAGTATTTCATGCCACCAACATAACAGTTGTCACAAATAATAGGACATTTTTGTAAAACCTGGGAAAAAAATTCAATTTTTCTGAACAAGGGTAAAACAGTAATTTCAGTTGGAAACCGAAAATTTTAGATCTTGGATGAAGAAACGGACTTCACCGTTGAATTTGTCTTGTGAAATCTAGTTCACGCCGTCAGATTTCGTCATCAGGAACCGGTCGAAATTCGTATTTTCGGCGTCGGGTGTCAGTGACACATGACATGAGCATGTGGATGCCACATGGCACCCTAGGGGAATGACACATGGCATGCTATGTAGTGCAGTTGTGTGAAAGACTCACATTGAGCCAAGTGTCAAGTGGAGGAAATAAGGGGAGGGGAAAATAAAGAAAATAAATTAAGGAAAATGCTAGTGATGACATGTGGCATGTGGAGGAAAGTGGGGGGAAGTTTCCCCCACTTTGATTAATCCGGGTAGGGAATCAAAAGGGAAATAAGGATAAGAAAAAAAAATAAAAAATAAAAAATAAAACAAAAGAGAAAGAGAAAAGAAAAGGATAAGTGAAGAGAAAAGTCAAAAGGAGGGAGGAGGGCAACATTTTGGGTCAGAACTGGCAGTGTGCGTGTGAGGGAGAAAGAGAGAAAATCAGTTCTACATTCTCTCTAAGATTTACGAAAATCGGACCGTAGGTTTTTGTCGAGGAGCAAAGTAAAAGTGGGTCCACGCCGAGCTATGCATGGATATAAATCTTAAGTTTAGTTAAACTCCATGAGGTAGGAGATTTTCCTACTTGGAATATTTTAACTAAAAGCCATGTAATGACATAGGTTATCTTGGTGTGATGGCCATGTGATTTAGTCCCAGATTTTTGGGACTTAATGGTAATTTTGGGATTAGTTATGGGTAGTCGGTTGGAGTTGAGGTTTGGTTTGATCCCGGGGCCCGATGTTTTGAGTTTTTGTGATGTGTTTTGGTATCACGATGGTCGGTGATGAGCCGTGAAGGGGATCGAGGTGCCACTATTTTATATGAATTACGAGATTTGGGCCATTTGTGTGTTATTGTTGGAAAAATAAATAACATATTTGTGTGTAAAATCATGTTTAAATATACTTGTAACGTATTAACACATGGACATTGTGATAAATGGAATTATGTAGAAATATAATTGTCGAAATTTATAAATGTTGCATGTAGCTCTTAATATGCATGTAGCATGACATCCTGTGAAATGACATGATTGCATTTCGTAATAACACGGTCACATGTCAGCGTCAAGTAGGGTATGGGTGCGTAGTCTTGTTATTCACCATTTTTTGGTGAATGGTGGTGAGCTTCGGAAATGGGACAGCGTCGAAATCGAACTCACGGTTGTATAAAACAATAATAATAATAAATTTCATGTGTTTGGGTGAAAGCGAGAGATGTGGTGAATACCCTCCGGTGAAAGACCCCGAATTTTATTCTTGATGAACCTTAATAATATCCGGTGATGAGTTCATGAAAGTGTTGGAAGGAGTGTGAAGCTTGCCGTGAGACCCCAAAAATTCGCAACCCAAATAAACATAAGGAATTTGATAAAGAAAATTCAAGTGAATATTGGAGGGTTGTCCAATAGTTTAAGTCACTAGGTGAAACACCAATGACTGGTTTTCACACTTGGCGTTACAGGTGTGAGGGAGTCAGTCGGGACTCAAGTTGTGGGCATGAGGTGTTTGACGGGCTGAAAGTAAGCGTGTAAAAGTTGGTAAAAATGCAGACCCATGCTCGCAAGTATACGCGTCGAGTTCACGCAGTGTAGTGGCTAGTCAAGTGTCATTCCACGAAAGAGAAGCGTGCTAAGAATCTTTGCTAGTGACTGGGAATATTTGGATCCAGTCTTGTAGCGAAGTATGAGTAAATTAATTGAATTAAAGAAAACCTAATATTAAAATTTCGTTTTAATGTAATGATGAGAAAACTTAGGGTTTTGCCTTCCCCTACAACACCTGATGGATTTTAACCTAGATAGCGCATTTATTTAATATACCATATGATTTATGTTAGTGGGTTGATCGTCAATGAAGATATAACTACCTTAAGCTAGTGGGGTGTATTTCATCTACTTGCTTGACCCCTGAGCTAGGGATGTAAATGTGCAAACCACAGTGCTAACTGGAGCCCGCCGGGATATCTCCATTCCCTGATTGATCAAGTGTTGCTTTACCCATGTTCCTACTAGTCATCATCTCTCGATGTCAGACTCCTACCATTAGCATGCCATAATTGGCCAAAGAATGACAAGTGATTAGGGTCGAGGTAAAAAAGCAAGCCATAGAAATTCATATCGATATTAAATAAACCACAATTAAAGTAGTAATCCATAATGGTGCGGATTAGGGTTGAAAAAACCCTAGAGAGAAAAATTGGATATATAAGTGATTTTATTACAAACGAAGATTTCCAACATCATGAATTAGAAAGAAAATGCAAAAAGAAGCCATCTTCGCGATCTCCGAATAAAGTCTTGGCCTAATCTCTCTGTCGGAGTCTCTCATTCTCTTGATCTATCTCAATCCCTTTTTGCCTCGAAATCGCTCCCTTTTTATATCTCGAAACTTAGGCCCATCAATGGCCCAGAAAATCAAAACTTTTAGAGCTCTCGTTTTGGAATGGGAGACCTCTGCAGTGAAGAGGAGCTTAAGCTCACGCGTACCCAGAGGCAACTATACTTTCTAGCATTCGGGTTATTTGTGGCATAGGCTCCCTTATTTCTTTGCAAAGCGCTATAAAGCAGCATGGGTCTCCTCGCTGCTACGTACCTAAGACAATCTCTGCTGCACTTCTTTGCTGCATTCTCTGCTTTGGTCCTTTCTTCTATCATTAGCTTCTCTTTTTATTCCAATATCGCCATGTTCTATGAAACATTATAGTATAGGGGATTAGTACAATATCACTGAATATGAATGCGAATCATGCAAGTTGGGCTATAAAAACACATAGAAATTGTATTGTAATGTATGCATGATTCCTCGGATCAGCACCCCCAAACTTAGCTTCTTGCTTGTCCTCAAAATGAAACGGGACTCTAGTAGGAGTGCGCAAGGATAAAGTGCAACAAACACTGACGATATGGGTCTAGTACACATGATACCAATAAGAAGGGGTCAACAAGAACCAGTTCAAAAGATCCAGGGACTACCTTAGTTGTTCAATTTTCAAGAATCTGCACTAGGTCAATCTCGATTGACCAAGCAGGTCAACCTTATTTTTAGTGCTCAATAATTTTTCCCAAGGAGTCTAAGTGCGGTAAAGGTGTGATCTCCAGTGTATAGTTCAACTGTAGTACCCCCAAACTTGAATCTAACTCATCTATTTGGAATAGCTTAACACAGAAGGATGAGAACGCACCAATTTATTCACTTCTTCTACTAAGGGTTGAGGCTAGACGAACTTGGAATAGTACTAGTACGAAGGTTTTAGGTGAGGTTCTGTAACAGGATCCATTGGTGAATCCCCACCCGATTCGTTAAAGACCTTGGGCGTTCAGGTTCCTGGGAACACATAGAACACTCAACTAACTCGGAGTCCTAGAGCGCCAAGATCGTCATCCTTTGTCCCATGTAGCGGGCGGTGAAGTCCAATGGCTCGGCTGGGTTATTACTGAGGCGTACTGAGTTCAATTGGAAGATCCACTTATTATTATTATTATTATATATCTTCATTTTTTTTAAATATTTATATATATATATATATAGGACTCAAAGGCGATCCTTTTTTTCTAAGGTGTCCCATCACTTAGGTGTTTAACTTCCTAAGGTTCGTAGAACTCTTGCATGGTGAGTCTGGAGTCAAAGCATACCCCGAAGATCACGTGTGTGTGCATGATAGCCTACTTCAGGAATTGATTTCTTGAGATCTAAAAGGGGCGGCTGGACATGGTTATTCTCGACTTTATACAACGCAGTCCCAATTGTCAAACAACCATGGAGTTCCCTGCTTCATTGAAACACAGGCTTTCTGCGATTACTATGACTCCCCTTTTTGTAATCATGGTCAACTAGAGCTAAGAACAATTAGAACCAAATCTAGAAGTCACCATATCATAATATTTCCAAATGCAAATATGTTGGTACATAGGGACAAGGCTCGGTCTTTAAACATGCTAAAACACACTAAAACAACCAAAACAAACTAAAACAGTCGAAAACCTATAACATGCAAAGATAAAAAAAAATAAAATAAACAAATAACTCTGCGAGCCTACCCGTATACCCACACATATGCCCCGAACTTAAAGCGCGGTGTCACTCACAGAGACAAAAAAGAAAAAGAAATAAAGGCGAATCGTTCTAGAGGATAAGCATGGTGGTGGCCGTGCGGTGTGAAGAGAAAGAGCTGACATTCTGGCTGCGTGATAAGGTCCTGGCTAGCATGAATGGTGGCCATCTTAGCTCTGATGGCGTCCATATCCTGACTCAGGGCAACCCGATGCTCCCAATAAGCGTCAAACCATGTGGTGAGCATATGAATATGATCTGCGAGGGACTGAGTTGAACTAGAGAGGACGTCAGGGTCGCCGTCCTTAGGGTCTCCTACACTAGGTGTGGCAGCTAGAGCATCCTCATTGGTCTCCTCATCTGAATCCTTGAAGCTTGAACTTTTCCTTGAGCGACGGTATGGAGTAGGAGGCGCTACGCACTCCTCAAGATCCAACATTGGGACCTCGACCGGTCGACACAAGCGTGTAATGAGTGAAGGGTGTGTCGGGCTCTGTGCATCTCCCTTAGTGGAAGCTCAATCAACCCTCATTTCCCGATAGCCGGACCCAGATGTCAGCCCGGAACCCCTTGGTCATGGCGTCTGAGGATCTTTGTCCTTAAATAAATATTACTCAAATGCAGGGAAGGCTTGATTTTAATACATAAAAAGTTATACCAAACCTTGGCCACGAGTGTGAGTGAGTGCATTTGAAAAGTGGTGAAATCACCAGTCGATGGTTGGCGTCTCCACACGCCCTGGCCGTGAGTGAGCTCCTGCATCAGGCGCTCGTAGTCTGTGTCAACAAATAGCGCCTTATACTCTACACTGTCGTCATCTAACAGGCGGTATATCTGGTTGATGGCCCTAGATTAAACTTCAGGCCACGCTTTGGGCATTTTTGGTCTGAACATGAAGAGACCAGTGGGCTCCCCGTCTTCTTAGGAGCCCTCCGGGGAACGAGGGTGCTGCAAAGGTGTACGCCATCGCGGGTTCACGGATGGTGAGAGGATTGAAGAAGCATTGGAGGTAGGAAAACGTCTGGGGACGAGCGACTGGATTGAATAGAAACTCGTGATAGATGCGCCGGTCTCGGAAATGGTCGATCGTGGATCTTCAGGAAGGGGTGGTGTCGCCTCGGTGGGCGAATGTTGCCCGTTTGGGTGGGGTGGACTTCACTGGGAGCCATGGGGTCGTCCCATGGGGCAGATGCGCAAAAAACACAAAGAGAAAAGCGAGAGAGAGCGAAGGGCAGCAAAATGGGCGTGTGGAGGGAAAAATGATCGGCCCAGGTGTTATAGGGCTGAAAATATTCGCCTCTTCACGTGTGAGGGCTCGTGGCGGCGAAGAGTGTATACGGCGGTGTAAAGACCTTTGTTGCATAACTTGAAAGTGGAAAGGGAGTTGAAGGTTCTCGTAAGCCACATTACCGGGGAAGGTATGTAGCAAAATTGTATGTTGCTACGTGACGTAGGATTCTACGCTCTTTAACGTGCAAAAGTCTGAGGCTCAGGTTTTTCTATTTTTGTTTGGCTCTGGTGGCCCTCTATCATTTAAATCCCTCAATGGTTGTGCTTGCACCCTTTGGTATCCCTACAAAACTCACAAACACATTAACAACAAACAAAAGTAGGAATTCTAAAACGAAAAGTAAATCAAAAAGCAATTAAAAAAAAATCGAAAATACCGCTAGTTCAAAAGAGAAGGTGATCCATGATACTTGGGTTTTGCCTCTGAAGCGTATGTTTAACCGTTAGCTAGACATTCACACAGCGTCTAACATTCAAGCGGAAAAATAACTGAACCGATGGTGACCTTTCACACCCTTACTATCCTGCTCCAGGCGTGCTTAGGATGGTGTCCTATCTTCTTGCATGGAATTCTCCTCCAAAATACGGTTTCAATCTTTGGGCATTGACTTTGAACCGTCCCTTCTCTGGATGCATTATCTCAACACCTCCATAGGGGAATACTTGCACCACTATGAATGGACCTGACCATTTTGACTTCAATTTTCCAGGGAAGAGTTTCAGCCTATAATTGAACAACAAGACTTGCTGACCCGGCTCAAACTCTTTCCTTATAATATGCTTGTCATGCCAAGCTTTCATCTTCTCCTCATAGATTCGAGCTTCTCTCTGGCTACCTTACTATCCATGTTTAGAAGCTTAGTTGCCTGATTATACTGCATGTTACAATTCCAGCGGCAAATTACGGGCATTCCATGGAGCTAGATCGAGATGGCGACATACCTAATGGGGTTTTGAATGTTGTCTTGTATGCCCAAAGTGCATCATCAATCTTCTTTGACCAGTCTTTTCTTGAACTATTGACTGTTTTCTCCAAAATGGACTTTATCTCCCAATTTGACACCTCGGCCTGTCCATTTGCCTGTGGGTGATAATCGAGTGAAGTTCGATGTTGTACACCATATTTTTGCAAGACTTTATCAATTAGCTTGTTGCAGAAGTGAGTACCACCATTTGTGATCAATGCTCGTGGAGTACCGAACCGTGTGAATAAGTGGCTGCAAAGGAACTTACCTACCACACTGGCATCATTCATGCGATGTGGGTATTACTCTACCATTTGAGCATTCAGTCCATGACAAAGGAGAATATATAGGCTACTGAATGAAGAGGGAAATGGACCCATGAAGTCCATCCCTCATAAGTCAAATAACTCAACCTCTAGAATTGTGCACATGGGTGGTTCATCCAGTTTGGAAATGCTGTCTGTTCTTTAGCACTTGTCATAGGTAGATACAAACTGGTGCACATCCTTGAACAAACTAGGCCAGTAGAAACCTAATTGTAATACCTTTGCTGCTGTCCTCTGGCCTCCAAAGTGTCCCCCACATGATAAGGTGTGGCAGTGTTGATAAAAAATAATAATAATAATAATAATTAATAAGTAAAAAGAACTAAATAAAATAAAATTGATCCAAAGTACAATCTATGTACAGTTGTCAATATCAACACTAAACTTCTCTCAGTGATAGCCTGAAAAATTTGTGAGTTGAAAGTGAGCATGTAAAAGTTGGTAAAAATGCAAACCCATGCGCGCAAGTATACGCGTCGAGTTCACGTAGTGTAGTGGCTAGTCAAGTGTCGTTCCCACAAAGAGAAGTGTGTTAAGTACTGATTTAGTGACCTAGATTATATTTGGATCCAGTCTTGTAGCGAAGTATGGGTAAATTAATTGAATTAAAGAAAACCTAACATTAAAATTTCGTTTTAAAGTAATGATGAGAAAACCTAGGGTTTTGCCTTCACCTACCACACCTGATGGATTTTAACCTAGATAGCGCATTTATTTAATATACCATATGATTTATGTTAGCGGGTTGATCGTTTCTGAGATATTCTACATCGAGATATAGCGCCTATCTATTTAGTGGGGTGTATTGTATCTGCGCCCGACCCTCGACTCGAGATGCATGAATGTGCAAACAGTGCTTTCTGGCCCGGAGCAGCAGAATATCTCTATTCCACTGATTGACCAAGTATTGCTTGTCATGTCTACAAGTCATCATCTCTCGATGTCAGACTCCTAGCATTAGCATGCACCCTGATGGCCAAAAAGAATGACATGTGATTAAATTCGAGTAAAACAACCATAGAAATTCATATCGATATTAAATAAACCACAATTAAAGTATTAAAGGGTTGACAAAACCCTAGAGAGAAAAGTTAGTTCATAGTGATTTTCATTACAAACTGAAAGATTTCCAACATCACAAGAATTAGAGAAAGAAATACAAAAAAGTCGTCTTCGCGATCTCTCGAAATTCGTCTTCACTAATCTCTCTCTATCCGTCTCTCCTTCTCTTCAATTTTTCTCCAATCCCCCTTTCTTTCCTCGAAATCGCTCCCTTTTTATATCTCAGAACTCGGACCCATCAATGGCCCATAAAATCAGAACTTTTTAGAGCTCCCGTTTTGGAATCAGAGACCTCGCTACGCCGTGGAAAAGGGAGCTTTCTTCGTAGCGTACTGAGGCAACCATACTGGCATTCGGGTTGTTGTGGGCGTGAGGCTCCCGCCCGGCTGGCTGCGGTGCTACACCACAGCTTAGGTCCTCAACGCTGCATACCGAGACAATCTCTGTTGTACTTCTTTGCTGCATTCTCTGCTTTGGTCCTTTCTTCTATTGTTAGATTCCTTTTTTATTCCAATATCGCCATGTTCTATGAAACATTATAGTATAGGGGTTTAGCGCAATATCAGTGAATATGAATGTGAATAATGAAAGTTGAGCTATAAAAACACATAGAAATTGTACTGTAATGTATGCATGATTTACTCCGATCAGGTCTCATCTCATTCATGACCTTGATATTTCATATAGAAGTTGCATTATTTATGGAATATGATTAGATATGTTTTATGTACACCATTGCATGTATTTTAGGTGAGGAGCTAGCCCTTGTAGGAGGAATTTTCTGCAGGCATTGCTCACCCCGTCGTAGAGCCCTTTTAGGTACAAGGGGTGTACGGGGAGAGATAGGCGGCTCAGACGAGGCGTGATTATGAAGGAGAGATCGATGTGTGGGCTTCAAACTCATTTCCTTTGTAAAAAGTATGTTGTATAAAAGAATTGTAACTAAATTCTTTTGGGACTATTGTCTAAATAGTCGAGTATGTAATTATGGTAAGAGGGTCGTGATTAGACTCTTATGAACTATAATTAAGTGTTTTATTCTCATATTTTAGAATTAAATGTGAATGAATGGGTCCCGATAAAGGGATGTATATTGGGGATATGGACATATGGACCCTGTGTGGTCAATACTACTTATGTCAGACCACAGATGGAGTTATGATTATCTTGTTATCACACGGGTTGTATGTTGAGTAGAGCTCCCGAACAAAGGAGACTCTACATTAAAATCAGGTTGTGGTTGTCAGCAGGACTCGATTTGGGGTGTCATGGCTTGGTATCAGAGCTCAAGTTAACAATTACCTAGGAGCTCGGGTGGGGGTATCCACCAATGTTTTCAGATATTGGCTTGTCATAGCTGAGTATCAAGAGTTAGGTGTCCAAAATACCTAGGATTAGTGGGCATGGGTGTAGAACACGACATTGTGTGCATTGATTGCTTTGGTGTTCTAATATGTTCCACGGGAGATGTATTGTGGTTGTGTAAATATATGCATGATAGAATGTGTATAGAAATTGAAGAACACTAAGGTTAGCAAACGTAACCATAGGGGTTTGGAAAACGAATAAGCATGATTATGTAGGAATGGTTATTTATTAGTGTTTGACATTATGCACCACTAATGTGATAAATGAAAAGAGAGAATATCAAATTGCTATCTTAACTTGTATAGATGGAAAGTCGAGGGCGCGGACGTAGTGGTTGTCCACGGGGCAGTAACCGACCACCACCTGGCTTTGACCAACAGGCCTTTGTAGAGGCCATAGGTGCTGCAGTTATTGCCATTGCACAAGCTAGTGCAGTCAGGGGTCAAGGAGGACCAAGTAACCTTCAACGGTTTATAGCACATCATCCTTTGACATTTACAGGGCAAGGGGATCCAGTGGTAGCTGATCATTGGTTCCGACAGGAGGAGAGGATTTTGGAGGCTATGGAGATCACCTTTGATCCTATGCGGATCAGGCTAGCCACATTTTGGCTAGAGGGTGAGTCCCATATATGGTGGGATTGGGTTAGAGTCTTGAGGATGTTGGGGGACGATGACACAGGGAGAGTTGAAGAGCTCTTCCTTGGTGGATTTTCTTGGCATCAGCTAGACATGCAAAGGCTTGGGAGTTCCTTGAGTTGAAGCAAGGAAATGTGATTGTGCTCAAATACGTAGCCAAGTTCACTGAGATGGCATGTTTCGGGGATGACTATGTCGTCACATATATGGCTAAGGAGAGGAAGTTCGAGGATGGCCTGAAGTTGTCCATCTGGGGCAAGATTGTAGGATTTCTTCTACAAGACATGGACTCTATGGTCAGGATGACTATGGCCATAGAGAGAGAGATAGAAGATGCACGGAGGTATCCAAGCTGTGGGTACTAGTGAGAAGAGGAAGGAGGATTAGCCTTTTTCTAGTTTGGGAAAGAGGTTGAAGACTTCTGCTCCTTCAGTGTCTCAGGGACGGGGTCGCAGCTATCATGGCGAAGGCCAGACTAGGACTTCTAGTCAGTCAAGGCAAATGATAAGTTATTTCTGCCATCAGCCTGGACATTTGAGGTGAGATTGTCCTTAGAGGTAAGGATCCCAAGGCTATGGGACACCTCAGTCCCAATCATCAGTGGAACTGGTGCGGACATAGTTTATTCCCTCTCACCCTAGTGTGGGCTAGAGGAACTAGCATCAATCTTAGGGTGTTGTACAAGAGCCTTCTACTACACAGAGAGTCTAGGGTATGGGTCGAGGTCGAGGACAGGCTCACGGGCCGGACTTCAGGGACACAGAGGCGTGTCTACACCATCACGCCACAGACTGATCCAGTTGATTAGTCAGTGATACAGGGTATGTTTCTACTATCTCGCCTATGGGCTAATATATTGTTTGATTCTAGTGCATCGCATTCTTTTATGGCTGGATCTAGTATGGATGTTTTGAGCTTAGAGGTGGAGACCTTGGATGAGCCGTTATACGTTAGTTCTCCCATAGGGACTAGGGTGAGGATTAATTAGATATGTCGGGATTGTGAGTTAGAGATCTCAAGGATTCTGCTCATAGTGGACCTTCGGGTGATGGACATAACAAATTTTGATGTCATTCTCGGCATGGATTGGATGATGGCACACTGAGTCGTCATTGACTGTGATAGTAGGATGATTACTGCTTACACACTGGACAGTATCCATGTGACTTTTTAGAGGGCGAAGCAAGATGCTTTACCCCAGATTGTGCATGACTCCAGATGGAGTGAATAAATGATGGGTTATTTAGAAGCGCACCACCCCAGAGGATAAGGAGGTAGGATTTTGAATTACACATACTAGGTGGTTCACGAGTATGTGATTAGTGCTTTCGAAGGTCGATTTTGAACCCTATATTAGATAGGTTTTGAGTACTTTTGATCATTAATCCATGTCGTATAAACCAATTGAAGTTCTCATGTTACCTTAGTAACACTTGTAATTGAGGTGTTTTGGTTTGTTTTTGTAGACTTTTATACACATTTGAACTTCAACCTCAATGCAAATGATCGATCATGAGGTTGGAATTTTAGTCTCGGCCATCGACAAACCCCAGCGAAAATCAATGGAAAACAAAGGAAAAGTGGAAGAAATGAGATGCGAGTTGAAGACATGGCGAGAGGAATGCGAAACGACAAAAGCAGGCAATTTCGCAGCACATTACTTAATCCAATTCGCAATCCTAGCGAATTTCGCAAAAGCGTTATAAGCGATTCGCAATCTCGGCACACATTGCGAGAATTATTGTGACACACTTAGCGTGCGATTGCGAAATTAAGCTTCTCCTTGCGACAATTTAGCTGGCTTAGAATAGCTAGCTAGCGAAGTCGCAACATCGCTACAACATTGCCAATTTCGCTAGACCCTTGCTAATTTCGCTAAGCCATTGCCAAATTAAGCTAATTATTGCGATTTGTTCGCTAATTAGCGAAATTCTCCCTTGTAGCGAAAATGCATGCCTCGTCATGCTTTGTAATTAATGCAACCGCCTTCAAACTTGGTGAATTACTCTCCTATCCTATAACTTAGCTTAGTTATTAGGGTTTTTGGTATTTTTATACCTTGAGGGAGTCCTATAAATACCCTCATGTTTTGTAATAGAGGAGAGAGAAGGTGGAGAGGAAGAAAAGACAAGTTTTGGTGATTTAACAAGTTTTCATTCTTGCTTTTGTAAATAGAATTGTTTTATTTTAAGTTTTGCTTTTATTTTTCTCTTCTCTCTCTTCTTTCTCTTCTTTCTTTTCACTTTCTGACTATAGAAACACACACCTCTTGAGGATGACAACTCAAGAGATGTGGCTAAGCCTCCTTCCTTTGAAGAGGAAGGAAGCTAGCTTAGCGATGGGGCTTAGCATGTTGTCCTCATGTACTAAGAAGCTGCGGGTAGTGTAATTATGGCCCCTTATCTTCAAAACCGATTGCATAACATGGGATGTTATTGTCTTGGCCAATACTCTCCCATGCTTTAGATCCGGTCTTAGTGAGTCTTGTGGCTCTTTAGATGTTCATTACTTGCCTGCGAGGTAGCATTTACATGTTAGGGTTCTTCAAATTAGGGTTAAAATAACATTGACTTTTATTGTTTTGGCGATACTCTCCATGCTTTAGGATTCGGTGCTGGGTGAGATGCCTTTGTGATTCATAGATGGTGTTTACTTGCTATGCAAAAATGATAATGGAATGTTAGGGTTTTAAACAAAGGGGCCATAAGCTGCGTCACGTGTTGACTCACATAGGAGGATAAAACACGAGGACATGTGTTTGCCCCACTGTAGCTTGCCAAGTTAGTGACCTAAATCTTCAGTGATTTGCTTTATTGTTAATTTCAGTTTTTTAGCTTTCGGTATTTACAATTTCCTGTTTTCAAACCATTCCCTGTTTTGAATGAATTCCAGAAAGTCGAATAGAAAGCCTTACCTTCATGCCCTAATACGAGCCATTTTTATGAAGAAAACCCATCCCCGTGTTCGACCTAGACCACTATCTTTGCAGTAGCTTGACTACGGAGTTGTAGGAAACTTAGGTATATAAATATTGTTGATTTTAGCTCGACTCTTGTGTACGAATCCAAATGGCGCGTTCAGGGGATGGTGCTGACTACTAATGGTAGGATTGAAGGTACTTGTGATCCACATCCGCAGTGAAGGTAACCTTTTACCTCTTTTTGCATATCGATTCTGACAAGCGCGATTTCTAGCACTTGGCCGATGGCGCAGCGATTCGACTTCAGTTTTTTTTTTTTTCAGTCATTTTACTTCTTTTGTTAGATTAGTTTTAGTGCTTTTAGCACTCTTTATTTGGTTCTAATTGTTGTCTCTGTTATTAATAACAATGACCAATACAACGATGGGATAGAGACACTTGGTAGAATTTGAATAAGTTAGTACACAACGACCTAGCCTAGTGAGGTTAGTGCACAAGCGAGATACCATGGATCGTACGGGGAGCAATGAGCTGACAGGAACCCACATGAATCCAATGCATATAGAACCATGAGGGATCACATCCACCCTCCTAGAGTTAGTGCCCCATCTGTATCATTCCTCACCTTTGTGATGTAGCGGTGAGGCCATATTTAGTACCCCTACTTCCCACATACCATGGTATGGAGAAAATGAAAATCCATACGCTCATATGAGGATTTTGAGGAGGTTTGTACCTTGAGAGGTATGATGGACATGGATTTGCTGAAGCTAAGAGGCATTTCCATTGACTCTAAAGGACAAGGCGAGATATGAAACAAATAAATTGAGGCCTAGAACCATAGAAATTGGGTGAAATTGTGGCGAGTTCTGAAGAAGTTTTTTAATTGCTCGTAAGACAAGCGATTTGAAAAGACAAATTTATACCTTTGCAGCTCATGAAGGTGAGAAGTTTTACCAGTGTTGGGAGAGGTTTATGGAAACCAGTGATGCATGTCCACACCATGGGTTTGACACCTGGATGCTAGTAAACCATTTCTATGATGGGATGTCCTCATGAAACAACTTGTAGAAACAATGTGTGGGGGCAACTTTTAAGTACAACTTTGACGAGGCTATAGACTTGCAGAGAAACATATGGCTGAAACCTCAAAGGCATGGGATGAACCTGGAATCGAGGAGGATGGAAGGGCGATGTACTCAAGGATTACGGGGGGAGACCATTCATACAATTTGCGGACACCTTGATGAGAGAAAAAATTAATCATTTTGACTCGAGAGTGGATGAGATGGAAATGAAATCAACATAATATTTACTCGATAAGTGAGTTGTCACCATCCAGTATACGGCTACAACCATCAGTCACATGATCCTTATGGGGAAAACTGTCAAGAGAATGTCCAAATTTTGAATCAGGTAGACCACGATGAATGTTCCATTTAGCGATTCCTATATTCAAATAAGAAAACCCTCTCTAATCTACGGAAAGCCCAAACTATCTCTCCTTATATACCTCCAGTAGATGTGTGATTTAGTCCCCACTTCCCAACGGCCAACAACCACCGTCCTCTTCTCCAGTAGAACAAATGGCCTCAATTTGAGTAAGGTGGTGGGCAATTTGTTAATGACCAAAAATGGAACCAATGTGCGGTGGCCTGAAAATTAAATCTTGTCAGCTGCTGAATAAAAAATTTGATGACCTCTGGTATTCAATTACAAACATTAACCTAGTTTGCTAGAGGGACAAGAAAGAGGGAGGTTCCCATCCCCAAACACTTCCAAATCTAAGGGGATCCATGAGGTAGAGATTAGGGAATGGATGAGGTTAAGTCCATGTCACCTTGAAAGGAAGTGGAAAGAGGTTGATCAACCTGCACTTGGCTTTATTGAAGAATCGAGGCGAAAAAAAAATGCAACACAGGCATATTCTTCTAGAGGATGACACAATGAAATATCTTATACCACCTCCTTTCCCTGAAGCATTGAGAGGAAAGAAAAGAGAAACTCAACAAGCGGTATGCTTGAGGTCTTAAAGCTAGTAAAGGTTAACATACCTTTGCTTGATCTAATCAACCAAGTACACCCTTATGCAAAATTTTTTAAAGGATCTATGCACCATAAAGGGAGTTAGGCATTGAAGAAGGCCTTTCTCATGAAAATATCGGTACCCTAATCCAAGCGAAGTACCACATTAAGTATAAGGACCACAGTTACTCCCATGATACCCGATTAATATTGGTGGGAATTGCATGGAAAAGGCATTGCTAGATTTAGGAGCAGTGTGAATCTTATCTGGATTTTCGGTATGCGATTAGAGTTTAGGTATTAAGCCTACTCAAATCACACTCTCATTGGCGATAGATCGATGAAAATCCCAGGGGATAGTTGAGGATGTCTGCAAAATTGACAATTTCTACTTATCCATTAGATTTTTGTAGTCTAGATAACGCCTTGATCGATAAGACCGTCATGTGCCCGATCATTTTGGGGAGACCATTTACATGCGCCAATGCAATTATTAATTCTCGGGAATGAGATCATGCAATTGACATTTGGTGACATGATATTGGAATTGAACATTTTCAATATGAATGTATTGAGGTATTTGAACACGAAAATCCTGGCGGTAAGGTTGTTCAGTTGATCAGTGTGCAGGTATAACAGGTGCCCAGAAAATGCAAAGAGTGATTAGCCTTGGTGATGAAGGAGAATTGGTCTTGCCAACAACACCAATTGCAAGCCAATTGCTCAAATCCACAACCATTCTGGAGGAACAGTCCAACTTATGGCCTCCCCAACATGTGGAGCGGTAGAGCCCTTTGCATGGGTTGAGGAGATCATCTCCTTGACCCCCTTAGTATTTACGAACTTTCGAACTGGTTTGGTGTTTTTTAAAGCAGAATAACAGTTCTGGTTAATTTTTGTCATATATTAGTCAATTTTATCGATTGTAGTTATTTTAAAATTTTAACTGGATAATTTTTATATAGTTTTATGATATCGTATTGTGTATTGAACATTTATCTCCGGTACTATAGTTAAAATTCATAATATATAATTTTTAGTAATTAATGTTAAAATTTTGATGTAATGCAGAGGCCAAATGGCCAAATTCGGCAGCGAAAAATGGGTGGGAAGACTTTGACTACCTCTCTGCTTATAAAAGCGAGGGGAGGTTTGTAGCAAGCCACTTAGCGTCTACACTCCTCCTTTGTTTCCCTAAACGCATCCAGCCACGGCCGTGCACTGGAGCCCCACTTGCCGCCTTCGTGCCACCGGAGCCCGGCCCGGCACCGCCGCCCGTCCACGCATTCGATCCTTTTGCATCATTGATCGGCCTCCACGGTTAACACTGGCGGTGCCCGACGCCGCCACCGCTAGGCTGGGCGTCAGCTGCCGTAACCTGGTTCGTGGTACTGCGGTCCACAGGTATTCCTATGAGCCTGATTTATCTATTCGAGGCCCATTTCGATTCGATCCGAGCCACAGGTCATTAAGTGTCGAGAGAAGTCAGGCCTTAGAGAGAGATTAAGAAGGTAAGAGAGCTTGGTCGGTAGGACCCCGGCTACATATTTAGTGAGTCGCATTTTTCCAGCGAGTTTATTTTATATCTCGGATATGGTCGTCACGGTGGAATGCAGTCTTTCGGCCTCGGGTGAGTTGCTGCAGGAGCGGTCGCGACACCCGATGCCGAGCACACCAGAGCCATCACATCCACGAGGCCGTGCACGGCGAGCCTGCGGGATTGAGCGTTACGGACACGGATGGGACCGGGCCCCATCGATACCTCGAGAGGCGGAGACCCGGCCTTCGGCGGGGCGCGCCAGGTGGTGGTCATCATCTTCTAGACGCCACCATCGCCGGTCGCGTCGTGGTTGAGGCGACACCTTCACCTCATTATCCACCGGCCTCGCGCGGATCGGAGCGGCCCATGTTTGTAGGACACCCCATTCAGGGAATGCGGATATCTGTGGCCGACCATTTGGCGAGGAGTCATTCTCGGCGTTCTGGGTGATGGCCCAGGCCAGGATACCGAGAGTCGATCGTTGATCGAGGTATTCGCTCCTCCCATTCATGACTTCCAGCCAGTTCTACTACGAGGTAGTCCGGCGGTTCTACCACTCCATGACATCTTTCGGGATCGCGAGACGGTCCCACAGAATCCATTTCGAGATAGATGGCCCGTCGAGGTGTACTCGATCCGGCGGTTATTTCGCGGCCTTGAGATTGCGCGCCGCGCCTTGATACTGAAATTATAGAGATTAGGCTACCTCGCCCGAAGCGATGGATTAGAAACGCGGCGAGGATGTGTTGCTTGATTCTTTATCGGGCTGACTTCCGCCTCGCCTCTTTGCTCATCGACCATCTGCTGCCTTTGTTTATTCCTGCGCGGCATTATGTAGGAGGGCTATCTTGGGCATTATGCCGGATCTCGATGATTTAAGTTGACCATCAGAAGCACGGTGATTGCCCGGCTCTTACGGTTTGAGGAAGGTCACGGAGAGACCTCGCCACGGCGAAGGCATACCACTACTTATTCAGGCTCCTTTCCTATGTTCTTGGCGAGATGGGATTTCGGAGCTTCAGGATAGAGATGCGAGACAGGCGCCTCGCAGGTGTAGCGGTGGAATGGATTATGACTATGCCCGTCCATTTCCATATACGCCCGGCGAGACCGGGAGAATGCGGGTGGTGAGGATACAAAGAGGCGATCCACACATCATGCAGTACGAAGGAGTCAGCTCATATTTCGAGATCGTTCACGCGTCCTCGCGTTTGTTTGGTGAGCCCTACGGATACTCTGGGCCCTCATATTCAGCACACGATCCAGGGTATACACATGTCAGCTCGAGGAGATGTTTGGAGTGATGGATGCGATACGCACACTAGAGGCCTCTCGGGCAATGACATGCCTTTATGACCGAGAGATTAGCTCGGTAGGCCACTTTGAATTAGTGCCATTCCATGCTTCACAGGATCATGACCCACACAGGTCTTCCTCATGATCCTACCCGAGAGGGCACGCCCGATGCGACCTCATTGGATATCCTGTGCTTGTTGCGATAGCTTCACCACCACCACCCCTGTGGTGGTGGTTGAGTTTCTTTTGATTTATGTATAGTTTAAAGCTTTATCTTTACTAATTTTGATTATGATTTTTGTATTAGCCATAGTAGGCGATGATATGTTTAAATAACTGTTAAATGTATTAAGCCATTTGGCTATATCAAAAGCTACTCGATTATATATATATATATTCGACTTTTTGCATATTGTGTTTCTTGTGTCCCACATGTATAAGTATGTGTTTTCTTCGAACTACATAATTAAATTGCTTCAAATTGAACAATAGAATTGCTTCAATTGACAGTGGTGCTTTAAGCTGGATGATTGAATCATCATTTGTCACCTTCTATGTTGAACAAATGCCATGCCCAGAAACAATTTGTGTTCGACCCCTTTGTTCGGCATGCTCCAACATTCCACTTTATGCTATGTCACACACTGCACTCTAGATTGCTTCAATAGGTTGTAAATTTGTATGCCTCCTTCCACTTTGCAAAACCGGCCTTAGGCATGTTGACAACCTAGGATAGGTTTGAGTTACCAACAATTGAGGACCAATGTTGTCTTCCAAAAAGGAAAAGAAAAAGAAAAAGAAAAGAAGAAAAAGAAAAAAAAAATAAAATCGTGAAGTTTTGCTTTGAAACGAAACGCAGTCCGCGGGGTGTATGGCGAAAACCTTTGAAACTGATGCCCTAAGCCTTAATTGGTTAGGAGTCATCGATTTTGTGTTAGTTACATGGGTGGATAGGTAGAATTTGCTTGGTGTAGGTGCTTGATTTTGAAGTCAGTTGAAGTCAGGGGTGAAGCCTTTAGGTTAGTGGTCTTTGATCCTTTTGGCTTGATGCCTAAACCTTGGTAGTTTAGGAGTCATCGGTGGACCCCGTTACAGGACTTTGGTGAACTCGAATTTTTTGGCATTGCATCCTCTGATATGATTAAGAAAACAAGAGAGTGTAACCAGCCTATCTTAATTGTTCACTTGATTTAAGGCCATGTCAATGCTAGGTTGGGGAAACAAATTTTGCATTTATTGACTCAATCTAGATACAAAATGAACCCATTAGACTTGGGTTAAATCCAAGTTGAAAATCATGGAAACCAGTGTTGTTTCTAAAAATTGTTCTTATGGATTTTATTCTTGTATATAGGTTTGAATGTTGATTTGATTGTTCACTTTAAAGTAATATTAGTTTGTATATATTTGTCAGCCTTTTGAAATACAACTTGCTGAAAATCACCACATGTCCCTCAATTCTTGTTTTGCATTGCTAAAGGGACTAGCAGCGTTTCGGTTAGAGTGTGATTAGTGCTCAAAAAGTCTGAAATTTTGAACCACATAGATAGGTTTGAGTTTTTGATCATTAATCATGTCCATATAAACAATTGAAGTACTCATGTTACCTTAAGTAACACTTATGCCAATTTGAGAGTGTTTTAGTTTGTTTTGTAGACTTTTATACACATTTGAACTTCAACCTCAAGTACCGATGATCGATCATGAGGTTGGAATTTTAGTCTCGACCATCAGCAAGCCCCGAAATCAATGGAAAAACAAAGGAAAAGTGGAAGAAATAGAGTGCAGTTGAAGACATGGCCCAGGAGGAATCACGACGACAAAACGAACCTTGCAACACATTATAATCATTCGCAATCTGCCAATTTATAAGCTGTTCATGAAGCAGTTCGCGATCTCGGCACACATTCTGAAGTCATTAGCCAGCACATAGTTGTGCGATTGCGAAATTAAACCTCAGCGACAATTTACGCTATTAGCGAAATTTAGCTAGCTAAGCGAGGTCGCAACCTTGCCAAATTCGCTACAACATTGCCAATTTCGTTAGACCCTTGCTAATTTATTTAAGCCATTTTCCAAGTCCGCTAATTATTGCCAATTTCATAATTAATGAAATTCCTTATGTGAAAATGCATGCCTCGTCATGCTTTGTAATTCTTAATCTAGCAGTAGCTAAAAACATTGAATTACTCTCCTATCCTATAACTTAGCTTAGTTATTATTGTTTTAGTATTTTATACCTTGAGGAGTCTCATACCCCTCATTGTTTTTGTAATAGAGGAGAGGTGGAGAGGAAGAAAGACAAGTTTTGGTGATTTGTAAGTTTTTCATTTACTGCTTTTGTAAATAAATTGTTTTTATTTTAAGTTTTGCTTTATTTTCTCTTCTCTCTCTTGTCTTTCTCTCTTTTTCTTTCTTTCTCGAAGCTGCAAAGACACACCTCTCCAGGATGACAACTCAAAAGAGATGCTTAGCTAGCCTCCCTTCCTTTGAAGAGGAAGGAAGCTGGCTTGGCCGGTGGGAGGCTTAAGCATGTTGTCCTCATGTGCTAAAGCTCACGGGTAGTGTAATTATGGCCTTATCTTCAAAACTCAGTTGCATAACGGGGATGTTGTATGCGGCTTGTACTCTGCATGCTTTAGATCAGTGTAGTGTGATCTTGTGGCTCTTTAGATGGTCCTTGCACCTGCGAGGTAGCATTTGTATTGGGTTCTTCAGTCAGGGTTAAATATAGTGACTTTTATTGTTTTGGCCAATACTCTCCATGCTTTAGGATTCGGTGCTCGGGTGAGAGATGCCTTTGTGATTCTTTAGATGGTCTTTACTTGCCTTAAAAATGATAGTGAATGTTAGGGTTTTAAGCAAGGCCTCAGCGCATCTGTGTTGACTCACATAGGAGGATAAAACCTGAGGACATGTGTTTGCCTAGCTTGCCAAGTTGTGACCTAAATCTTCAAAGTAAATTTCTTCATTGTTAATTTCGGTTTTTACTTTCGATTATTTACAATTTCACATTTTCAAACCATTCCATTTTGAATGAATTCAGTCGAATAAAGCCTTGCAGGCTAAGTAACCTAATGCAGGCCATTTTTTATAGAAGAAAACCCATCCCGTGTTCGGCCTAGACCACTATCTGCGTGCTTGACTACGGCTGATTGTAGGAAGCACGTATATAAATATTGTTGATTTTGGCTGACCCTCTTGTAGTACCCAGTCCCGGTATAGAAGTGTCTTTCAGGATGGAGGCATGGATTACCTCCCACGAGGGATGTGGACTTTGTCGATGAGTTACACCCAGTCACGTCGCCCGTTTCTATGACTCCTGCGTAGGATGGCAGGTTGAGTTGCGAGGAACTTCCAGGGGTCCAAACTGCGAGAATTGTTGGACAAAGTTTTATTAGATCGAGCACTTCACCATAAGATTGCTCAGGTTCACATTGCTAGAATAGGATAAGACTCTTAGGCGTAATGACTATCGGCGATTGAGCGAGAAGGTTCTGGTTGATGGTATCCATTACCGAGTTGATGATTTGTTTGATCAGGCGGGGCGAGTCTACTCAAGATAGACCTTCCCTGCCGGTTATCATCGGTTGAGAGTTAGGGAGCGAACATCCACTAAAGGCAGCGTTTGAGCATGGTATGGGCATTTCGGGTTCATGATGATGCCCTTGAGTTGAAGCAGTAATGCCGGCGGCATTCATGGATCTCATGCATAGGTATTCTAGCCCTATTTGGATCATTTTGTTGTGGTCTTTGTTGACAATATCTTTATCTACTCTCAGTCTGAGGAGAAGCATGAGGATCATTTGAGGGTCGTTCTACAGCTTTTGAGAGACCATCAACTGTACATCAAGTTCAGTAAGTGCGAGTTTTGGCTTACTGAGGTGAGATTCTTAGGACATGTCGTGTCAGCATCAAGTGTATCAGTAGACCCTAAGAAGGTCGAGGCTGTTTGAGTTGGGAGAGGCCAAAGTCAATCTTCGAGATACGTAGTTTCTTGGGATTGGCAGGGTATTACAGGAGGTTTATTAAAGATTTCTCCCGGCTAGTAACACCTATGACTAGATTGACTTGGAAGGGGGTTAAGTTTGAGTGGGATGACCTGTGTGAGAAGGCATTCCAGGAGTTGAAAAACACTTCAAATCCTATTACGATAGTCCCGAACATGGACAAAGTACCACGGGTGTCTTGTGATGCCTAAGACGGCCCAGGATGTGTCTTGATGTAGTCTGGAGGTTGTAGCTTATGGTTCAGACATCTAAAGAATCATCATGAGAATTACGCATGAGGTTGGGTTAGTGGACATTGTCTTTGCCTTAAGATTTAGCGCCACTATTTGTATGGTGAGTAGTTTTAGGTATTTCGGACCACGAGTGCGAAGTATATTTTTCACCTGTAGGACCCTCGGCGTGAGGCCAGCGAATGGATGGAGTATTTGGAGGATTATGACTTCACTTTGCATTACCATCACAGTAAGGCAAATATAGTGCTTCAATCACTTCGATTTGAAGTCACGGGAGTACTAAGCCTAGTCATAACTTCCAGTGGTAGATACTTGAGGCGTAGGGCTGGTTTAGACTGTATAGTGATCGGGCTGGGAGCGTTAGGGAGTTTAGTGGCTACGCCTTCACACTAAGCAAAGTGATTGATCTTTGGCACAAGACACGGAGATATCGTCCATGAAGGGGACGAGGAGTACGATCGCCTCTACGGGTGACAAAGGCTGGACCATCCACACATATGGTAGTCTTCGGTATAAGGGACGGGTTGTGGTACCCCAACTAATCGATTTAAAAGAGGAGATCATCAAAGGTTCTCTTTGCTCCGATTGCTGTCACATCCCCAGGTAAGCACAGATGTGCCGAGATCTTCGTCTCCAGTATTAATGAAGCGAAATGAAGCGACATGTTGATTTTGTTATGATGTCCGTGTGAGTGGTGAGGACAAAGCATCAGAAGCGGAAGCGAGGCGCTGAGCTTATCAGAGTGTGGGGTGGAGTGGGCGTGTGGTGGGTTGCTGACCGCTTTCCGTGAACACGATGGAGGCACTGATTCGTATGGGTTGCAATTGGACCTTCTCACTAAGTCGAACACTTTCTGAAAAGTGGATGTGCTTCTACCGCGGAGGAACTTTGTGGGTTCTGTGTTGGTGAGGTTTGGCCGGGTTGTGAGTACCTAGTCTCTGAATATCAGGCGAGTGATTGGACACTGTTACAGAGGGACTTTGAAGAGCTATGAGATTCTCTTGACAATGAGCACGGGTTTCATCCATGAGACGGATAGTCGGTGAGAGAGGACTATACCGAGTTTTAGAGGACATCTGCGACGTCGTCACGAATCATAGGAGTAGTTGGGATGAGCACATACTCTTAGTGGAATTTGCCTACAACAACAATTATTAGGCGAGTATTCAGATGGCACCTTATGAGGCCTTATATGGGAGGCCATGTCGATCCTCAATTTGTTGGACAGAGGTAGAAATGCAATCCATCACTGGTCCGGATCTGATTCGAGACACCTCTGAGAAGGTGGATTTGATTTGGAAGCGTTTTCTCATGGCTTAAGTAAATGAGAAGAAACTAGACAGGAGCAAACAACCTCTAGAGTGTAAGGTGGATGATCATGTCTTCTTGAAGGTGATGCCTAAGAGAAGAGTGGTTAGATTTAGCAAATGAGGGAAACTAACACCAAAGTATATCAGGCCCTTGAGATCACGAAGATGGGTAGGTGATTACATGTCATTGTAGCTATCAGGAGTTTATCGGGTGTCCATGAATTCCGTGTCTCCATTACTCTGATATACTCCATATCTAGCTCATGTAGTGGATTGGGAAGAGATTATTGTTGATACTAATGGGACCTATGGGAGGGACTGATGCGTATCTTCTTGAGATGAAAACTGGATCGGGTATTGTGACGCCAAGACCGTGTGGCTAGTGAAGGTGTTGTGTGATACCCGAGGAGTGGAGGGAAGCTGACTTAGGAATGCGAGGGGACATGATCACGACACTTATCCTTTCTATTTGAGGATGAGGCATTTGTCTAATATTGGAACTAGAATAACTATTGCATATGCATGTGTTTGTTATTAATTTTGGGAATGAGAATTACAGTAAGGGAGAAGAATGTAAAACCACGGAAAAAATTCAATTTTTCTAAACAAGAATTAAAGCGGTAATTCCGGTTAGGCTGGAAATTTTCTAGATCTTGGGTGACAAATGGACTTCTTCGTTGAATTTTTTCTTGAAATCTAGTTATGTCAATTTATTAGTTCCATGACGATTAAATTTCACGTTTTTCAAAGCATCGAGTATCAAGTGACACATGGCATGAGCATGTGGATGCCACATGGAACCCTAGGGGAGTGACACATGGCATGCCATGTGGTGCACTTGTGTGAATGACTCACGTTGAGCCAATTGTCAAGTGGAGGAAATAAGGGGAGAGGAAAATAAAGAAAAAATCAAGGAGTAATTAGCGTGACATGGCATGTGGAGGAAGAGAAGTGGGGGAAATTCTTCCATGATCAATCAGGAATTGAGAATCAAAGGAAATAAGGATAAGGAAAATAAATAAAAAATAAAAAAGAAAGAGAAAAAAATAAAAAAATAAAAGAAACAAAAGAGAAAGAGAAAAGAAAAAGGATAAGTGAAGAGAAAAGTAAAAATGAGGAAAGAGGGCGACATTTTGGGTCAGAACCGGCAGTGTGCATGTGAGGGAGAAAGAGAGAAAATCAACTCTACCTTCTCTCTAAGATTTACGGAAATTGGACCGTGGGATTTAATTGAGCAAAGAAAAGTCGGTCCATGGAAAGCTATGTGTGGGATGCCGATCTTGGGTTTCATCGTGAACTCCCTTTGGTGAGAATTTTCCTACTTGGAATATTTTTAGCCTAAAAACCATGTAATGGCATAGGTTGTCTTCAGGGCCATGATAGGCCATGTGATTTAGTCCTAATATTTTGGGACTGAATATTGGAAATTTTTAGGACTAGTTCTCAGCAGTCCTGGACTAGGTTGAGGTTTGGTTTTGATTCCGCGACTAATGTCTTCGGGTTTTGTGGTGTGTTTTGGTATCACAGTAATTTGGTGACGAACCGTGAAGGGACTAAGAGGTGCCCTATCTTACATGGGTCCGAGATTTGGGCCATTTTGTATGTTATTGTTGGAAAAATAATTAATATGATGTTGTGCGTAAAAATCATGTTTATATATACTTGCTTGACGTATTAACATGAACATTGTGATAAATGGAAATTATATGTAGGAAATATAATTATCCGAAATTTATAAATGTTACATGTAGCTCTTATTATACATGTAGCATGATATCGCATGAAATGGTATGATTGCATTTCATATGCACGGTGACATCACGTTAAGTCAGGTGTGGGTGCATGGTACTGTTATTCACCATTCTTAGTAAATGTATGGTGAGCTCGAAAATGGGACAACATCCAAAATTGAGACTCACAGTTATATAAAACAATAATAATATGTATTTAATTGTGTTTGGGTGAAGCAGATTAGAGTGGAAATACTCTTCCAGGTGAAAGATTAAATTTTATTTTGGTTAGACATATGTGTCGGCTGATGAAAGTTCGCGAAAGTGTTGCGAGCATCACGAGTCTGTAGTGAGACACTGGAAATTCGCATCCCAAATAAACACACGGGATTTGATAAAGAAAATTCAAGTGAATGTTGGAGGGTTGTCCAATAGTTTAAGTCAATAGGTGAAACACCAATGACTGGTTTTCACACTTGGCGTTGCAGGTGTGAGGGAGTCAGTCGGGACTTGGATTGTGGGCATAAGGTGTCTCATCTCATGCATGACACACAATATTTCATATAGGATTGCATTATTTATATGGAATATGATTGTATGTTTTATGTACACCATTGCATGTGCATTTTAGGTGGGGAGTAGCCCTTGTAGGAGAATTTTCTACTAGGAATTGCTCACCGTCGTGGACCCTTCAGTGCGGGGTTGTACGGGAGGCCGGCGCTCACGAGGCCGTGATTATGAAAGGGAGGCCGATGTGTGGCCTTGATGTTCCTTTATAAAAAAGTATGTTGTATAAAAGGGTATGGCCCAAGTTCTTTTGGAACTATTGTCTAAATAGTTGGATATGTAATTATGGTAAAAGAATTAGTGATGGGACTCTTCTGGGGCTATCTCAATTAAGTGTTTTATTACCGTATTTTGGAATTAAATGTGAATGAATGGGTCAATTAAGGGTTGTATATTGGGGATATGGGCGGATGGATCATGTACATATGAGCGATGTAAAGTGATATCTACTTATGTTGAGACCACTGGATGGGTTATGATTATCTTGTTATCACAGGTTATATATTTAGGTAGAGCTCTCCCCAGAACAAAGGAGATTCTGCCCGGATTTTGTGAAATATGGATCCCGATAAATGGGACACAACGATTGTGGTGGTCACGAAATCCCTGAAATTCTGTGCTGTCGATGGGACCCCCCCGGTTGAGGTGTCCTTGATTTTGCGGTAGCTTTACAGTCTCAAAAATATATCAAACTTTTGGATATGAGTTATAATATTTATCATATAATATATTAGTTTTTATGACCAATATAAGGTGCATCGCAAATAATATATATTCTATGAACAGTAGTGGTCATATATATCATTATGCATCTTGTGACCACATTTATTATTTCCTCAAAAATATCATACTTTTAGGGACGCATTAAAATTTCTCATGATTATAATTTTTAGGCTAACACAGGTTAAATCCCACAATTATTATGCTCAAATTACATGACCAATCAATAAGTGGTATGAATTATAGATATTTTGCAACTAAAATTACTAGTTCTCTAAAAATATTAAACTTTTTAAAAGACGATAATATAATTTTTATATTATAGTATTTTCCGGTGACCAATATAAGTTTTATCATAAATAATAATACATTTTACAACGATCAATAATTAGTCATAACTTATAATATCTACAACCAAACGATATTAGCAATAAATAAAATTGTTTTGTAGTAAATAAATAAAATATTTAAATTGACTACTTATTAAAATAGAAATTAGTGTCAAGTTCATCGTGAAAGATTAAGAATCAATGACTAGTTTGGGCTAGGCTTAAAAATTTTGGACGTCAAAATTCTTGTAGTGAATGTGACGCCCCAGAATTCGAGGGTCCGTTGATCACCCATCAACCTGTAGAAAGCATGTGGATATCGTGTAACTAGATAACACACCGTTGTGTCCCATTTATCGAGATTCATAATTTAACGAAAATCGGACAAAGTCTCCTTTGTAGGAGGGATATTCAAAATCTAACTGTCTATTTGTAGCGCCCCATTTCTCGGGGGTCCGTTGACAATCCATCAACCTGCTGAATATTCGTGGATGTCGGGTAAACCGACACCACTCACAAAAATCGGGTAGAGTATCCTTTATATGCCCAATACAACTTGTCCCATCATTTTACAACGACCACACCGGGTCCGCGTGCGAGTAAAAATGGCCACTTGGGACCATGCATCAATACTCACAAAATATATATCAACTATATAACAATAATTCAAGAGTTATTATATTACTCTTGCTTAGCTTATATATCAAAATTTAGAGTTTTAATACATGTTATACAAAATGAATGCAAAGCCACAATCCGGCTTTTTCTTCTAAGCAGCAGCCTCTAATGAGCGCCGTCCTCCTATACCTCCACACTTGAAATAATGATCCTGTGAGTTCAAGCGATGCCCGGTAGTGATAATTTCACATGGGTTACTCTAAAGTGCACATGTAGCGAGACAATCACCTCAAGCAAATACATGATCCTTCTTGAATGTCACATGCCCAATCCTATGTCTCGAGTCCTCACAAACTCCCTCACATGCACAAGCGAATGCGAGCAATACGATTTTCAAAACAAAAGCTTTTGTTCTTGAAAACACTAAGTTTAATTAAATATATTAGACTACCCTCTGAGGCGAATTGCTGAATAATTTTTTCGAACAGTCATGGGTCCACCTCAGGATATTTGTTGGTTGCTCTCGAGCAGTTCTTGGAGAAAATCTTCCATGAAATTCCTTTCTGACCGTTTCCATTTTTCTTTGAAGATTTCTTTCATATCCTTGCACTCCACTACATCTAGGGTGCCCAGTTGCATATGGAATACGTATATGCCAATTCAAACAATTCATGCTAATATATTTACATGCATATATTAACACAATTAACTCATAAATCATGTTATTCAGAATTTACAACAATAACACCAAAATTAGCTCATGGGCTAATTAACCAATCAAGCAATTCATTTTGAATCACCCAGGCCACACAAAAATCACAAAACAATTCCACGTGAAACGGTGAAACCCTCGAGTCGGCAGTTCGGCCACCTAGTAGAGTTTCTTCCTGGTTCAAAGATTTTGAGACCAATAACACGACCTTCCAGGCCTCAAAAAATCTCCATCCATAAAATGGCTCTTAGACAAATAATAAACCAAGTAGGAAAAGATCCCTACCTCTTGGAGTTGTCGGAACTCCACAATCGATGTCTTACGTGTAGCCCTCACCACGTGAAACGACTTTGCTTCTTGCTCGGCGAGCCGACGGTCGAAGCGCTACCTAGGAAATCATAAGAAGAAGTCACCCTCTCTCTCTCTAAAATCTGGATCCAACCCTCACTACAGATTTTATCTTTCTTTAAGAAAACTATTCCTCTTTGTCTTATCTCATTTAGCTTTCCAATAATTCCATATGTCCTTTAAGTTTTGGATTTGACACGGCTTAATCTAAAGCCGTTCATCTCATCCTCTCACTAATCATGAAACATGTGTCATATGGAATTTATCATGTAGGTGACCTTTATCACATCACATGTCTCACAAGTGGATTTATGGCACCCGACACGTTACCTCGGCATTGAAATTCATTTGTCTCGAAATTCGAAGAAATTCGACGTGGTAACTAGATTTCGCGAGACGATTCCAACGGCGAAGTCCGTTTCGTCATCCGAAATCTAGAATAATTCCATATTTTGACCAAAATTATCATTTTGCCTTTTTTCAGAAAATTAGATTTTCTCGGGGTTTCACAACAACAATACAATCACATGACCTATCCGAGGCCCAATATACAATGAACGCAACGGGTCCATTTATGAGTAAAGTGGCCTACCCGGCCTCGTTATCCATCTTAAAAATATACAAGGCTATATCATAATAGTCCTTAGAGTTTTAAATACAACACTCTTATACAAAATATATATATCAAAAATGATTTGTTCTAATACATTTCTGAAATAACTATAAAGCCACGATCCGACTTTCTTCACAGTGTGGCCTCCAAAGAGCAGATCCTCCGATTAATCTTACACCTAAATTGTTTCCCATATAGTGTGAGCCGTGCCAGTGAAAACTCTAAATTTACTCACATCAGTGCCGCATCACAATGGTCATGTTCTAAACTCCTAAGCTCTGTACTATAACCACATGTCCTAAACCCATGCCCACCAAGCCCTAGGTACTCGTATACCTAAGCTCTGATACCAAGCTATGATGCCCTAAAACTAGGGGGTCCCTTTGACAATCCGTCAACGCACATAATACCTAGGTATCGCATATCTCGATACTACCATATCGCGTCCCATTCACCGGGATCCATTCATGCCCATATATTTTAGAAAAATATACAAATTTATCAAAACAGTTCATAAGAGTTCGAGTTACAACTCTCTTATATACAAATATTACATGTAAATCCTAGTTTTTTTATTTTATTTCTACAAAAAGGTTTCTCAAAGCCGCAATTCAGCTTTCTTTTACTGCTTGGTCTGGATGAGGAGTCACACAGTCGTACACCTTTTTGCACTGAAAGGGTTCCATGGCCCAGGTGAGCATGCACCCAACCAGGATAACTCTCTAGGGGGCTACTCCTCGTCTAAGTGCACATGCAATGCCATGTTCACCTGATAGCACACACACTCCAGCATTCTGTGAAGAAAATGCCAATTTGCCCAAGTCCTACATGCCATGAAATGAGATGAGACTTATCATGCCCTATGTCCCGAGGCCTCACCGACTCCCTTACACATGCTTTCATTTTGGATGACATCCAATGATCATTTTCAAAACCAATTTCATTTGTTAATAAACCCAGCTTTTGGATGATACATTCTTATAGTCATTTGCTCTTCAAAATCCATGTGCCTTTTTGTGGTATGGATTTTGGTGTCTCACCTTGAGCTCCACAATCCAAACACTTTTCTGATCTTTCACCACGCTTGAAGGACCGACCATAATTAGAGGTTTTTTAACCCGAGGGGGGGGATCTATCCCTTCTTGTTGATACCCGACACATATTTTCCGTTTCATGCAATCGTGCGACTCTATTGTACATTGTCCATTCTGAGCCCTGATCAAACCACCAGCCTTGAGTGTCGATTTACCAACTATGCACTCACACCCATGAAATGCGATGTTTCCCATGCATATGCAATGCAAAATGTCACTACATGTTATCTTATGTAACATGTATAATGAACACTACATGAAACAATTTATAACCTATACTTTATGCCAAATACCATGGATAATCATATCGAAAGCATATAATTTACATCAATTCATGCTAATATATATAACACCAATATATCAACATATTCACAACCACGTTCAACATATTATAAATTTTGATAACCTTTTTAAAAATAGTCCACATAAACTAGCCATTCCCGACCATAAATCCGGCCATACCCGGCTTTGGAAATAATCTGGACTCAGTCCAGAAATTTCAGCTTTTGTTTTATTTATTTATTTATTTATATTTTAATTTTTTACAATTTTCAAGACTGTCATTAATGACTATAAATTCAACCATGAAGTAGTCCTCAAACTCGGCCTGAAAATTGTCCCGAAAAACAGTCCCAACATCTGAAAACTCAAACCCATGATTGAGGCTGAACCACACGACCATTTATGACCCTTAGATTAAGAGAAACAAGTGTATGAGAAAACCCTATCTCTTTTGTTTTTGGCACCTACTCGTAGCTCTCATCGAGTAGACCAACTTTAATTCTCGGCCTATCGACTTCCGACTGTCGAAACACCAGGAATCGAAACCCTTTTCTTTTTTTCTTTTTTTCCCCTTTCTCCTCCATGCACGGATTTTCCTCATCTTTTTTGTTTTCCTCATTTTCTTTTCTTTTTCTCCTTTCTTTTCTTTTATTTTCCCTTTTCTCCTTTATATCAACCATTTCCTTTTGCATTCCACCAAAATTGTTTTTTTTTTATTGTTTGCTCCAACAAGAGGAAACTTCCTCTCACTTTCCTATTTGCCATGTGTCCTTCATATGCTCCATTTGTCATATGTCATGTGTCACATGGACACATGCACTAGGTGGCAAATGCCACACACATAGCTCTCATGCCATGTGCCCTCCTCTATGCTTGCCATGTGGCATCCACATGAGTAAGTGCCATCATGGCACCCTCCGTGTGCTTATCGACTTTCGTACCTCGAAATACATAGAATTTATTGTTTGGGAATCCAACGAAATTCATTTGGGTAGTTAGATTTTGTGGGACAATTCAGCGGTGAAGTCGATTTCATCATCCAGTCTGAAAATTTCATATTTTTCAACTTTGTACTACTTGATGAAATTCTTGTTTTGCCATTTTTCATAAAAATTGCATTTTTCCGTGGTTTTACAGAAACTATCCAAATGAAAAATTATATTTTGTTGGAAAAAAATTTCTTAACAAAACGAACATTTTGTGACTAAATTTTTTTTTGAATGAAATGTTTTATCAATAAAATTAAAGATTTTTATCTCTAAAAATATACAAATTAGTCGTAAAATTAATTTTAAAGCATTTGTTTCATTGCCGAATCTTTTCACCAAAAAATTAATATTGTTTATAAAAGGTTTTACCATAAATTATAAAAACAATGTAAATGATATGAGAACCTTTAATAATAAAATATAATATGCAAAATATTTTTAATAATATTTTTTTTTACTTTCTACAACAATAAAGAATTGTAATACAAAAATCTCATACTAAAGTTTATTTGTTAAAATTCAAAATATATACTACATAAATTAATTAGAAAAATATTTATCCATAATAAGTGATTATAATAATAAAGTATGCATGATAATCACATAACCTGATAATCTATTTGTTCAATTAAGTATCAATTACAATACAACCATATCAATATTAATAAAAAAATGATCTATTATATGTATATCATAAAGAATTGTTCAAAAAAGGACTCTAGGCCTGATCATAAATAACAGAAAATCTCTTCAAATTGCTAATAGTATTTGATCGTGGTAAGGCTATTGGTCTTCAAAACTAAGGTTGTTGATATATCATCACCTTTTGAATTAATGTTTTATTTATAAATTTTCATCTCAACCATAATCGACCCAACTTCCTTTGGTAGTTATAATATTGTAATTTTAGCATCCTTCATCATGTATAAATAAAATAAAATAAAAAATTAGAGAATGAAGTACATTGAAATAGTACTATCTATTATATGCCTGTAAGGTACATAATAACAAAAAAAAAAAAACTTGTTATGCATTTCTCCTATGGGAGATTGTGGTTTTTTATTGATCTATAAATTAAAATCTTTACAAATGACATTTTAATTACATAACCCAATGAATAATAAACATATATGGTATCAAATCAACACATTCCCTCGTGACTAGATAAATGTCTAATAAACTTTTATCAGTGAATAATCTAAAATCACATAAAAAAAAGTTTCTCTAAAATCAAACTTTCAAGAGCTAAAACTTTTGTATATAACACAAACTCTCAAATCATATCATTAAAATAATAATAATAATAATTCTCTGTGAAGCATCTGAAATTTCCTCTAATAGATATGAAAGAAAAAAAAACAATTTTATTGTGCAATCTAATCAATTGTAAGCATATAGTCTTTCAAATAGCCTATTTATAATTAAATAAAACACTATAGCTTATTTTCATATCATAGTTAACTATGACTTTTGATTTAAAGAAAACAAAAAATAAAAATAAGAATTGATTTAAACTAATCTAATAGAAGTTCTGCAAAGAAAAAATTCCCCTAAAAGAGAAAAAGCATAGTCTATGGGACGCTCTAAATCTGGGGGTCCCATTTACAACCTGTCAACCCGTTGAATTCTTGTGGATTTCGGGTGACCCAACCTATATGTGATATATAGGATCAATATTTTCACAAAAGATGGACAGAATCTGATTGGGAAAACTATGGCTATCAATATATATAGGTATGAATAATACCATCAGATCTAACAGGAGATGTTATGATTTATCTATGATTTATAATACCTCCCACCAGCTCTCATCTTTTTCAGGATATCCATTCTAATTCATTTTAAATCTAAAATATGAAAATAAGCAATTCTGATGCGTAAGAGTCCGATCACAACCGCTTACCATACTTACATACAGGCTATTTATACAGTCCCCGAAAGATTTAATTACAATTCTTTTATACAAAATACTTTTTACAAAAGTAATATCAAGGCCACACATCGGCCTCCTTCATATTCAAGGCCTCGTCGGAGCGTCATCTCCCTGTACACCTTGTACTAAAGAAGTCTCACGGCAGGTGAGCAATGCTCAGAATTGAAAATTTTACTACAAAAAGGGCTACACTCAGCCTAAATGTACATGCAATGGCATACATAAAGCAATAAGTCATATTTCATATAAATAATGCAATTCTATATGGAATGTTTCGTGTCATGCATGAGATGAGACTTCTCATGCCCACAACCCGAGTCCCAACCGACTCCCTCACACCTGCAACGCCAAGTGTGAAAAACCAGTCATTGGTATTTCACCCAATAACTTAAGCCATTGGACAACTCTCCAATTTTAATTTATCAAATCCCGTGTGTTTTTAAGTGGGTGGTAATTTCAGTCTGTTTATGAAACCGCCTTCAGCCAGCTTTATGTTTCCCATCGTCCAGGGCGCATATCTAACCTAAGAATAAAATTTGGATGCTGCGAGGGAAGGCGGGAGGATCTGCTTATCTTGCTTCCCACCCGAACCTACGTGATTTAGTATTATTATTTGTTTTACTGGCAGTGAGTCTCGATTTTTGGACGTTGACCCATTCCAAGGCTCACCACACATTCTATGATGGTAATAACCAACACCATGCACCACCTTTTAACTCGGCCTTGAAGTGACCGTGCAAGTGAAATGCAATCATGCCAATTCATGCGATATCATGCTACATGCAATAAGAGCTATATCTGACATTTATAAATTCGGATAATTACTCTTTCCCCATATATTTCCATTTATAAAATTTCTATATTAATATATAAGTAAGTATCTCTCGCGTGATTTTATACACAACATCATGTTATTTATTTTCCAATAATACTTGAATAAAATGGCCCCAAATCTCGGACTCATATAAAACAGGGCACTTCTTGGTCCCTTCACGGTTAAATCATTGAATTCTGATGATATTCATCCTGTGAATAAAACCGAAACTGTCGATCCTGAATCAAAACCAAACCTCAGCATAGTCTGAGTTGCATGAAGCCATCCCAAAAATCCTGTGTTCGGACTATCAGAAAATAGTCGAAAATTCAGCTCGGGCGTAGAAAGCAGTCATTCAGCCGGACTATCCGAAAATAGTCCAAAATTCCTTTCAGTCCAAAAATTTGGGACTGAAATTTCACGATCTCTAAAAAACTACAAAATAATTAAAATGACCTTTAGGTAAGAAATAACCCAAGTAGGAAAATTCTCTAGCTTGTGGAGTTTGACGAAACTCTAAGATTTTGGTACCCACACATAGCTTCACGATCGTGGATCAACTTTCTTCGCTCCAATAGAAACCCATTTCTTTCATTCCTTAGATCTTAGAGTAAAGAAACCACACCTACTTTCTTTTGTCTCATATTCCTTTCTTTTTATCCTTTATTTCCTTTTTTTTTTTATAGATTTGGATGCATAGCTTACATTTGTGCCCATATGTCCATCTCTTATTAGATTACATTTACTTGAAACAATTTATTTATTTTCAGTTCAATTTATTTTAAATGAACTTAGCTCAAGCTATTTCCTGACTTCCGAGATTTTCGTAAAAATCTCATCCTTGGAGTCTTTGGCGACTTACCACCTAGAAAATCGTAAAAATATTCTAACAGTCTCAGAATTCGATGAAACTTTTCTGGGTCACTAGATTTCGTGAGACAAATTTAACGGCACAATTCGTTTTGTCATCTAAGATCTAAAGAATTTTCTAGGCTTCCTTGAACAATTATGGGAATTTATTATTATTATTATTATCATTTTGCCATTTTTTTTTAATTTCTAATTTTCTCGGGTTTTATATTCTTCCCCCCTTAAAAGAATTTCGTCCCCGAAATTCACACACAAACACATGCATATGCAATAGTTATTCTAATTCTAATATTAGACTTCCAATACTAGACAAATGCACCTTCATCCTCAAATAGGAAAGGATAGGTGGCCCGCATAGTGTCCTCGCTTTCCCAAGTTGCCTCCTCCACTCCTCGGTGTTGCCACAACACCTTCACTAGCTGCATGGTCTTGTGTCACAAGAGCACGATCCAGGCTATCCATGATGCGCATCGATTCCTCCTCGAGGTCCAAAATGCAGTATCAGCAAACAATCCTACGATCCACTATAATTTGGATCACGGGTATACTTAGAATGAGGCGTGAAACACCTCATGGACACGATAAAATCGATTGGTGCGCCAACGATATGCAGTGTGTCCACCCTCGGAAATATCTTGAAGGGCCCGATATACCTTGGTGCTAGCTTCCCTCATTTGTCGAATCTGACCATTCCTTTCTTAGGCATCAACTTCAAGAAGACGTGATCACCCACCTCGAACTCCAAAGGTTTATCAACGTAGCTATTCTGTTGGCTCTAAGTCATGAGAAGGCGGCTTGGGCCGTCCACCTTCTCGAAGTGTCTCGAATCAAATTCGGACCGGTGATGGAGTGCTCTCCCACTATCTCCTAACAAATCGAGGATCGAGCTTGGCCTCCCATATAAAGGCCTCATAGGGTGCCATCTGAATACGCGATAAATTGTTTATTTGTAGAGCTAATTCCTGGGGTAAGTGCTCCTCCCAGTTACCCTTAAGATCCAGGACGCATGCTCGCAACATGTTCTCTAAAACCTGTATGGTCATCTCTGACTGACTATCTGTCTACGGATGAAACACAGTGCTCATCGTCTAATGTGTCCCCATAGCCTTTTGGAAACTCTTCCAAAAGTGTGTCGTAAACCTGGGATCCCTGTCCGATACAATAGAGACCGACACTCTATGTAGTTGGATAATTTCTCAAATATCTGTTGTGATATTCCTCAGTGTGAAGGTCATCCACCTTTGATAGCAAATATGCCAACCAGTGAGATGGTCCCTGTCCCAGCAGCACCCTTTACGATGACCGATTGGCGAATCCGAACCGGTTCTGGGAAGCTCGTTTAATTCTTTTTATTTACCTTTTTATTAAATTTTCTTTTTCAAAAATGTTGCGACTGAATCCACTAAAACTTCGAATAAGCGGTCGACGAATGAGTTCGCCGACCATTTTCATTTTATCTTATCAAGCGTTTTATTTATGTCATTTCCTTTTCGGGTTTTCAATTCACGAGCGTTTTCAAATGGTAGGCCATAAGCATTTACTCTTATACGATTAGTTCCTGAAATGGTGTATCTTGCCTTTACAAAATGATACAAGCAATAATTCGAGTTTAACTCTCTTGTTGCAAAATATCACATGTTCAAAAGAAATGATATGAAAATGATAAGATATATACTTATACTCTAAGCTTCTCAGTGCTTCTTGATCTTGCCTTCTTTCTGTTACTGAAACATGTTGCATAGATAAAAACTATCGCTAAGCATTTCATGCTTAGTGGTTCTATCTGATTATATTCAATTTTAGGTTCTTTATGACATACATTTTTCATAAAATCATGCCTTTTATATCAAACTATACTCATGCTTATTCATTTTTACATGCTTTCACTTTACAAATCATTGATTATGTCAAAATATGCAATTCCACATGCAACAAATCATTTAACTCAAATCATGAGATTCAAACATATACTCTTAGACGTGTTGTTTAAAAAATCTCATTTCATTTATCAAAGTTTGTTATCTCACTTTGTCTACTACAGGTATTCACATTCATAGCCCAGTTCAGTTTGGTCGATCTAGTCCTTTTTATCATTCGATGTGTGCTTACATCTCCTGATTTCGGTCTCCCATCATCTTTGGATGTCGATTGGTGCACCCTGACATGTGGTATTTAAATGCCATATGCCATCGCAGTGGATGTCGGTGGTGCATCCACCTTAGATTGGACATTTTCGTACCATTTACCATCATGATGGATCTTGGGTGGTGCATCTCGCCAAGTGGGACATTGGACAATTTCGAGTTGCCTTCATGACGGATTTAGTTGGTGAATCCCGCTATGTTGGTCGTTCGGTATATCGATTCAATTCAAAATGTCAAGAATTGACCAATTCGTTTACAATTCGATTAATCACTCACATGCAATTAATTGTCGAACATTTCAATTATCACATTTTCAAATCATATGCACTTTCGTTATTTCAAAGATATACTCACTCCACTCCTGATCATTTCGATTCATTTTGTTATGCCCCTATCAAACACTTGAAATAAGGATAGAATTCGTTAGACAAATCGAGTTGTTGGCTCTCGTTCCTTCCTTTGATCTCAGTCCTAGGTTAGGTGATCCTCACCCATCCTAATTCTTTAAATTCATACTCTTAGTGGATAAACAATTATTATACATTTTGAGTAAATGAAGATTAATTTTCATTGACGGTCTTGGGTTAAGAACTAAGTCCGCCCAAAGATGCACTCGCTTCGTCTAGGCGAAGAGGTATAGTATGTTTTTCATTTCGTTTTTCCTTATTTGAACCCCTATTAATCATTTATTAGGGTCTTTAAACTATCGGTGTATCGTCACGGTGTTAAAGCAAAATTCCGAATATATTCCTTGTGTGAGCGGTGTCTCTGACTAGCCGCACTACTACACGATGGCGTAGTGCGCTGCAAGCGTAACTTGCTCAAAACTGTATGGCGTGTGTACGCACCCGAGGGGTGCCATTTTGGTATCCCAACCTCGTTGCAGCGAGGACATCCCACGCTGCGATGTAGGGCTACACCACCGCGTTCCCTACACCACCGTGTGGGTTCCCTACGCCACCGCATGGGTTCCCTACGCCACCTCGTGGGTTCCCTATGCTACGGCGTATGAGCTTGTGTTTGCTCAGTTTTTTTTTCCTTTTTGCGATTTTCTCCAAAAATCACTCAAAATCTGGAAACCTGATTCATGGGAATCACTCCAGAATGGCATCTAAAGTCATCCGAACTTGACTATGAGCAAAGCCCGTTGATGGATTAGGGTTTTTCTTAAACATCATTTAAAAAATCTAGGGTTTGGTTCTTACCTTGAAATCTTTGCACTTGAAGCCGCCTTTTCTTTCTTCTTGATCACTTGTATGCACAAAGGGGAAGATCTCCACGAAATCACTTCATTAAACCACAAGCTTTCTCTTTCTCTTTGCTCCAAGCGTTTGCTTCCGAATAGGCCCCTTAGACCACTTTGGTCTTTAAGCCTTTATTTCATTAAGCTTTGTTGGCTTACAATAAATCACATTTCTCATTTTTGGCATTTAGCTCTTACGTTTCACTTTCATTTATCATTTAATTCACTTGGCATTTAAGCTCATTCTGTTAGACCCTTAGACCATCATTTTACAAATTTCAATTTTGCTGCCATGGGTTATTTCGGTTCAATAATTTAATCCACTTTAGCATATAAAATTTAATCATATGCTCATATTCATTTCACTTTTCGATTTAACAATTTATCAACTGGGAAAAACGAGTTTATTTCAGTTATACGGGAATATATAATAAATTATTATAAAAATTCTAGGGTATTTTTGGAGCGTTACACAATCACCCACACCGCATCCTGTCTCTGCGGTGTCCGTGGAAAGTAGGTCACAAAGTCCATCGTGACGTGCTCCCACTTCCACTCTGCTACCTTTAATGGTTGAAGGGCCTTCAGCGGCCACGATTCTCGACCTTAACTTATTGACAAGTGGGCATGTCGAATAAAATCTCAATGATGTGCTTCATTCCGCTCCGATAATATTAGCGGCGAAGATCTCGTACATCTTCATGCCACCTAGATTACTGCCGAAAGCTGAGGGTAGTGGAACTCTCGGAGGATCTCTCTCTCGGATGGGTCCCGGCGGGAACCCACGGCCGTCCCCCATATCGAAGACTACCATCTGTGTGGATGGCCGGCCTTGTATTCTTTCGTACTGATTGTACCCGAATCCTATTAAGGCTGATATCTTTTAAATCCCTTGGGACTCAAACACCTTTCGATGGGATGGCGTAGCCACGGACTTCCAAAGTACTCTGGGCACGATCACGAGTGCATGTCCGTTGCGTGGTCTGAGCATCCACTCCGGGAGCCACTAGCCGATTACTCCTCGTGACTTATTTGGTTGTGGCCACTATTTACCTTACCGGGATGGTAATGCAAAGTGAAGTCATAATCCTCCAATCTTCATCCACTCTGTTGCCTCATGTTTAGAGGTCCCATTGTGCGAGATATATACTTGAGCTCTTGTGATTTGAAAATACCTTAAACTACTCACCATACAAGTAGTGGCGCCAAATCTTTAAGGCAAAGACAATGGCGCGCTCGGATCATGTGTAGGGAAATTTTACTCATGATTCTTCATTGTCTAAAACCATAAGCTCTGACCCTCTCGGTTGTGTCGAGACCGGATCTCGGTTCGTCATGGGGCATCCACGATTGCAGTGTACCTCTTGTCTCGTTCCTAGACCATGGAATAAGAGCTAAAAGTAAGCCTTCTTTTCGTCTTGAATGCCTCTCATACAGGTTATCCCGCTCAAAATTGACCCCTTCTCGATCGATCTAGTCGCAGAGTGCTGCTAAGTGGGAGAAATCACCAAATAAACCTCCTATAATACCTACTTGATCAATGTGTATCTTGAAGACTAACTTTAGCCTCTCTAACTCCACCCAACAGCCTCAAACGCCTTCCGGTCTCTGACCTGCGCTTTGAAGCGGACATAGCGTATCGAATTTCCTCGATAGCCAAAATTAGCATTGCCCGAACAGCATACTTGATGGTCCACGATGCTCTGGAGAAAAACCCGTAAATGATCCTCACGCTCCTCCTCAGACTGGGAGTAGATCAAAATGTCATCAACAAAGACCCTGACAAAGCGACCACTCGTAGGGTTGGAATACTATCATGAGATCCATGAATTCAGCTAAGCGCATTTGTCCTTGAAAGGCATCACCGTGAACTCGAAATGCCATTACGATCTGGTATTTGTCTTAGGGATATGAGCTCCTAACTCTCAATTGATTTATGGCACAGTGCGAAGGTCTATCTTAGAATAGACTCGTGCCCCTCTCAACTGATCAAACAAATCATCAATCCTCGATAAGGGATACTGATTCTTGATCGTAACCCTATTCAACTATTGGTATTCAATGCACAGTCAAAGAGTCTTGTCCTTCTTCTTAGAAAAAAAAATCGAAGTGCCCCATGGTGAAGTGCTCGGTCTAATAAAACCCTTGTCCAACAATTCGTGCAGTTAGACCTTGAGTTCATGTAACTCAATCAGTGTCATCCTATGAGGAGTCATAGAAATGGGCTACGTGCCAGGACTCAATGACAAAGTCCACATTCCTGTGCCTAGGTAATCCACATTGCTCGTGGGAAAAAATCCTCATCTTTCATGAGCCACCAGGTAGACTGAATCTTGTCTCCTCTCAACCTCTAGGGTGAGGCTTGCTAGACAACCCATCAACTGTCCACTCCACCTGGAGTCGTGCATGGCTTGTGGTAAAGCATCAAGCTTCCCCCACTAAAAAATCACATGGATACCTTCTTGTGTATAGGCAATAATCCTCTTCTTATCCACGATCAGTAGCGACTCGTTGGCTGCATCCAACGATCCATGCGAGGATGGCATCAGAATCCGATATATTGCATCACTCGAGAAGGTCTTGTGAGAGCAGAGATCCTTTAGGATCTCTAACTCTAATCCGACATATCTGATTAATCACCTAATCCTAGGGGAGAACTCACATGTAACGTATTTCCAGGATTTAACATTTAAGCTGAGCATTCACCTGAAGATCTGTGATAAGCATGAATACGATGCATCAAATTTAAAAGCGATACTTTGACGGTGAAAATGCTTTGCATATCGGTGCATTCGGTCTGCTGTACCATAGCATAGACACGCCCCTGGGTCCTTGAAGTACCGACCTAGAAGTCTTGGCCTCGACCTCGACCCATACCCTGGCCTCTCTGGCTTATTTGTGTATCAGAAGGCGCCTGTGCAGTACCCTGAGACTGACATTGGTCTTTCTAGCATGTACTAGGGTGAGAAGGAACAAAGGCGTAATGCAACGCTTATCCCACTTCGATGGTAGGGCTAGCGCCTGTCCCATAATTCCGGGATCCTTGCCTCTGTGGACAATCCTGTCTCATGTGCCTAGGCTAATGGCAATGATATCATGTCATTTGCCCCGTCTGGCTAGAAGCCCCAACTCGGCCTTGGCCCTAATAGTCGTCGCCCCATCCTTGAAATCCCCAGTGAATAAGTCTTCAACTTCCTTCCACGAATTAGAAGAAGTTTGATTGTCTTCACTCTTGTTTTCTTATACCGGGATATAAAAGTGTGTCATCTACTTCTCTTCGATAGCGAGGCTATCGACCATCAGTCCCCTCCTCCCATGTATGTTAGAGGATGATGTGCCGAAACCCACTGGAGGTTACTCATCCCTCCCTGGCCCACCATTGCACTAGTCCGTGCAATGGTAGCAGCCACTACACTCGCCTGTGCAATGATGGCGACTACAGCGCCCGTATCCTTTCCAACTAATCGGAAACAATGACCTGCCGCCACTGGATCTCCTCCTCCCTTGAGGGCTAGAGGATCATGTGCCTCGAACCTCTGGAGGTTCATGAAGCCCCCTTGGTTTCCCCACAGTTGCACCTAACATGCGTTAGGTGGCAACAACAACACACTGCCTACACTTAGGGTGGCAGTCCACGGCAACAACATCCTCTATGAAGGGTGCATTGGTCTAAAGCCGATTAGTCGTGGGTTATTACTCCTTGCAGCCTCGTCCTCTTCCTCTGCAAGCCATCTACACGCGTCAGATAGTAATAGAGTTCTCAAATTTCTATCTCAGTCTACCTATAGTGTAAGTGCTAACCACCAATAGACTTTAACTTCATGAACTATACCGTTCATCCTTTTTTCCTTAGTGGTGCAAAAATGCCAACCACTATCTGAGTTAATTCCTAACTATCATGTTCATTTTTGCTTTTCAGAACCCCTCGGGTTATGTTTCTAGCCACACAGTGTTCCATATACAATCTACCATGTGCCATATTATTCATGCAAATCACCACACATATCACACAAAGATGTTAAGCAATAAACACATAACACACAACAATGCATGATTCAGACTCCATGCCCATCGCCCTCGATACTGCGGTACTTAGACTCATAGATACCTAGCCGAATGAGCTAGTATCAGACCATACTGTGATACCCACATTCGAAGCTTCCTAGTTAATCGCTTACCTGCTCTCCGATACCAAGTCGCGACACCCTAAACTAAGGGTCTCATGACAACCCACAACTCACAATTCCCCGGTGGATTTTAGTGACCCGATACCACTATTATGTCCCATTTATCTGATCCATATATTTTCACAAAATCGAGCAGAGCCCTGCCCGGGGAGCTCACCCAACATACAACCCGTATTGGCCAGTATAATCATACCCCATCCAAGGTCTCAATAAAAGTAGTATTGACCCCATAGGGTCCATCTGTCCCTATCCCAAATACCCTTTACCGGGATCCATTCATTCACATTTAAATCTAAAATATGAAAATAAAATGCTTAATTACAGTCCGTAAGAGTCCGATCATGACCCTCTTACCATTCTTACATACCCGACTATTTATACAATAATCCCAAAAGAATTTAATTACAATTATTTTATAGAAAACTACTTTTTACAAAAGTAATGTCAAGGCCACACATCGGCCTCCTTCATAATCACGACCTTGTCAGAGCGCCGTCTCCCTGTACACCCCTTGTACCTAAAAGGGGGTCCCACGACTAGGTAAGCAATTCCCAATAGAAAATTTTTCCTATAAGGGCTACTCCCCGCCTAAATGCACATGCAATGGCATACATAAAACATCAAATCATATTCCATATAAATAATGAAATCCTATATGGAATGTTCCGTGTCATGCATGAGATGAGACTCCTCATGCCCACAACCCGAGTCCCAACTTACTCCCTCACACCTGCAACGCCAAGTGTGAAAAACCAGTCATTGGTGTTTCACCCAATGACTTAAACCATTGAACAACCCTCAAATTTTAATTTATCAAATCTTGTGTGTTTCCGTGGGTAGCGAATTTCCAGGGTCTCACCCCAAGCTTCGCACATCTTCCGACACTTTCGCGAACTTACATCGCCGGACGCATATGTCAACTGAGAATAAAATTTGGGTCTCACCCAAACACACGTGATTTGGATGTTGTCCCATTTCCGAGCTCACCACACATTTACCAAGAATGGTGAATAACCAACACCATGCACACACCACTACAAGGAAAAAGTTAATCAATGACACGTTTAATGCGTCATTGAAGAGTTACAATGACACTTCCCTAAAGTGTCATGTTCTCGACTGTCATTGTATACTTATTAATAATGACACTTATACGAAGTGTCATCTTTGTGAATCAAAACTATGACATTCATTTAAAAGGCCATTCTGGTACTCATAATATTTGAATCTAATAACTTGACTAAGTGACACTTATTTGAGTGTCATTGATTTTTATATGTTTTTGTTTTAGAATCATGACACTCATTACAAGTGTCATCATTTTTATCACATTAAAAATCCTATTTTCATTAATTTCATTTGTTATAAATCCTGATATAACAATATAATTATTTAAAATGTACACATAATATGAAAGTAATATAGAAGAGAAAAAAAATATCAAAGTCATATTGATAAAGCTACAAAGCTATCGATATATACATTGATCCAAAATTACAACAAATATTCCCAACAAGTTTCATAGATTCAATTGGTAGGAGTACAAAATGTTCTTTAATTTGTTGGTAGTGGAGGACCTTTCTATGAGAGAGTGTTAAGCCCATCAAAATCACCACATGAGTCCATCTGTTCCTATTCAAATGTAAAAATTAAGTTTTAGAAAAAACTTTGTAGAGTACCAACTAGACTAAGACATCGATTTATTATTTTGATGAGTGCTAAAGGAAATTTTTCAAGGTATTAAATGAACATTGAACTCAAATTAGAATAATACCTTGTCAAAAAAGAACTCCACCAATGATAACTTGTAAGATACAAACTAACCTGATGGAAACTGACCTGTAGAAAAAAAAAGAATGACATAAAACAAAAAGGTTGACACAACATTATGTATATTCTTAATATCTGAAAAATAACAAAGTGCTTTACAATAACAAGAATTATAGGATATATAACCATATACTTGGGTATATGATAACTTTCTTAAACTAGAAATAAGTTAAATATTAAAGCCTAAACAAAGCTTAAATTCAATTTATTCTAGAAGGTTTCAATAGAATTGAAATTTCAAATAAAAATATACAAAATGGATTAATATTACTAGCACAAAGGAAATCAAGCTATATACTTATAAAATAATATCATAAAACATAATGAATGTAAACAACAAATTTTAAGAACCAACAACCTATCAAAAGACATGTGCTCAATGCCTCAATGAAAATGGATACCTTGCATATACTGCATCAACCAAAAGCCCCGACATCGATCTAACATAATTTGGTTTTTCAAATTTCCCAAAATAAAATTCCCGTATTTCAAAGCAGCTTATAATAAGATAATAAACTAAAAAGAGGCAAGGAATAGGATCTAAAAGAGGCAAGGATAGTACCATAAATAAGTTAACTCCAATCACTATTTAAATATCTCTATTTTTTATTACGAGGAAAAGCGAGATTCAAAAAATCAGAGAGATAAAAAGGAGTAGTAAAGTAATAAAAACAATTGTAATGTCAATTGATATATAAATCAAATTTATAAAATCTCTAACCTCCACAAATAAAAAAAAATTTAACAATAAGTTATATCATTTTTCGATAAGTAAGAATTTATTACCAAAAGGGCAAGCCCAAAAACAACAAGAACAATACAAAGGCTTCAAGGCCCTTAAAACGAAAACTACACCTCCCCTAAAAACATAGGAAAGGGGCATCAGCCCGATACAAAAACACTTGATAAAACAACACAACTAGAAGCACAAGCCCACATCCCGCACAAGCCACTCAAACAACCAAAGAAACGGGAGCAACCACCAAATAACCCAACACAACAAGAGCCAACTCCCACAACCCGCATAAGCCACAAAATCCACAAAGAAACCAATGTTCAAGATCCTGTGGGAAGTTATATTGTTTTATACGGTTAAACTCATCAACTACAAGTAAAATGATAAAAAGTCTATACTACTGTATCAGTTAGTCAGACGACGCATCAATTGAAATATTTAGTCTCCCATGCCAGAAGGTGGGCGAGACTAATATTAACTAACATGATCATAAGGCCGAAATTTCACTCGAAAATATTCATTTAGCTTACCCTGCAGGTAAAAAATTGAACGAGCTTGTCTTCTTTAAAAGCCTCCTTTGCTCCTTTCCGTAACTACACTTAGAACATCTCCGTTAATATAACATCACTGTAAGCAAAAACTAAGAAAAACATGGCAAGACAAAGCAATATTCCTTGGGAGAGATAGTATAACCCATACGATATTTCAAATCTAGAATCATAATGAATCTTAATCATGTCGGTTACAAGAAAATGTGCATAAAGAAAAGAAATGACAAGCATAAATCATCCTCATGATGTGCTTCCTGCTATAGAAAAGAATTGTTTACCCTACAAAATCCCTTTTGTATATAAAATTTTAAAAGCTTTTAAATTTGATATCTTTACTTTAGGGGATGTCTAGGTTAATTTGATATCCATTCATATGGGGTAAAAGGGCCATAACCATGCACCATGCAAAACATACATCTAACATCACTTTATCATGATTATAATTAATCAAATTAATCATTTATGGGTGTTTAAATTTGGGGGTCTTAGGCAAAGACTCCCGCGAGGTCTATAACGCCTAAGGGGTCCTAGGGCAAGGCTCCCTGCGGTCCATAAGGTCGTCAAGTGGGATCCATGAGCCCCAAACAAAAAATAAATTGCTAACTCGTTGAATTATTAATAACACAATAATTCCTTGTATAAACTGAACCAGTCTGATAGTTGTGTTATCAATTCAATTCAAGAATTCTAAATGCCTTCTGCCTCCATTTTTACTCGACTTCGCTCAATTCTTCCAAGTGCTTCGGGCTTTGTAGTTCTTGTGTTTCTTTGCTTCCTCGGTTCCATCATCATCATCATCTGGGTGTTTACCCTACATTTGAGACCAGGGGCGGGCGGCTTCTCTCCCCTTGTTGTAAATATGTTATGTGCTTACACACTTAGTGAAACAGACCATATGGTCATGCACTGTTCACCCAATAACCTCTATTACCTTTGACTGGTCTATCCAAGTAGCATCTACTTGTACAAATGCATTTGGTATTTGCCTTTCTGCAGCTATCACTCATCAATTTGATCTTCTATTCTTCATTAGACTGGCTCCATATTACAATTCATCGAGAAAACAAGAAAGCCAAAACTTCCATTCAACATGGCCCTGTTTAGGTTTTTTGTCTGAACATGGGGGCGTGGATGCTTCTCTGCCTAAGCTACAAATGTTGATTAGGAAATTAATCACTATGCATAAATTCTCATTTTTAAAAAACTAGGAAATTAATTAATCTTGTCTTGAATCTTGGAAATATTCTCGTCTATTTCAATCACTATGCAAATTGAAGAAAAGTAGTTTCTAACTTTCATTCAATTGTTGATGTTGAATGGTAGAAAGATCAAACAAAACATGCAAGAGAAGAATTTATTGAAGGCAATTCTTATTCAGTCTTTTTGATAAGCACCTTCTCTACACAACACATGCTCTCATCTATGGCATGTTACTGCATCGTTCTAACCTCATTCCTACATTATACTACATGAAAAAACATAATTAAGGACAATCCCCTGCTCCCTATTATGACAAGTATGTCTTACCAAGCCATCACCATAATCAGGCCACTAACCCCTTTATTTCTCAAGATCTTTTCCTAGCTTGAATACATCTAGAACCATTAGAGCTTGAATCAATAACTAATTAGGTTATTAGACCTAATTCTTAACCTTCCAACAACCCTTAACAAACTGCTCTCAAAGGACCTTTACGTGAGCAGCAGGGCATACCAGAAAAGCAACTATGGATCATTCACTTTAATACATGACATTCCTTGTACAAAAAATCAAGGGAAAAAATAAAAGAAAAAGTCAATCAAGAAAACCCAGTACTCAAGCACAATAGGAATCATGAATGAAAACAATAGAGGTATACTGAAATCAAAGAAAATATCAATCGGAAAATAATAATTCGCCTCCGATAATGCATTATGGTCACAGTGTCGAGACTATGGATAAAATGCTGTGAATAGATGAAATCAAGAAACCTGGGCTTTATCAGTAGAGATCCTCTAAAATCCACCTCTATTGCTCACGATCGAACACACTCTAAGAAAAGTTTCGAACTTTCTTCTTCAACTTGCTTTATCAACCTCTAAAATATAAGACTGTTATCCTAACCCTCCATTTTTTGTAGTAAAGGAAAATTAAAACAGCTTGGGCTTTTCTCATCACCTAAACCCTAGCACATGCCTTCTCCCCAACAAACTGATTCCTGATCTCTCAGACAATCCTCTCTCTATCATATACAAACATCTTAAATTTCTCCAAAATACTCCCATGGACATCCTCCAAATGTGAGGGGTCGAGGTTATCTGGTTTGAGAATGGATATCAAAGATAGGGCTTTAGATTTTAATGTTTAAGAAAACAACGTTATTTATAATTATAGATGACGTTTTAGAGAAATTTTATATTTTTTTTCTATGACATTGTAGAAGCATCAAGATTGAGCTCATGTCATTTTATAGCTAAATAGAACACTTTGAACTATGACACCTCTAAAGAACGCCATCACAATATGTAATTCAACAAGACAATGACGTTTTAAATTAAGTGTCATTGTACATTTAATCATAATTAGATAATGACATTTTTTTGCAAGTGTCATTGTATGAAGCGTCATAAACAAACATTTTTGTAGTAGTGCACACCCGACTCGACGCGATGTGACCGTGCATATGAATTGCAATCATGTCAATTCATGTAATGTAATGCTACATGCACAATAAGAGCTACATGCAACATTTATAAATTTCAAATAATTATGTGACACCCCTATCCCGGGGGTCCCGTTGACAACCCATCAACCCGCGAAATACTCATGGATGTCGAGTAACCAGACACCACACCATCGTGTCCCATTTTCCTGGACCCATGATTTAACGAAATTCGGGCAGAGTCTCCTTTGTATGGGGAGCTCTACCCAAAATACAACCTGTACAATTACTTGGCAACATGGCCCAATATTATACAACGACCACACCGAGTCCACATACGAGTAAAAATGGCCACGTAAGGCCCATTTATCCACACTAAAACATATAAGCACATGACTATAAAACCATAGTCCATAAGAGTTTAAATTACATCACTCTTATACAAATAAATACAACCCATATATATTTACAAAATATATATCAAAGCCACAATCCGGCTTTCTTCTCAATCCCACTTTAAGGAGCTGGTCCACGGTAATCGGTCCCGCACCCAAATGTGGTCCCACGACAGGGTGAGCAAAGCCTAGCAGTGATAATCTCCTACAAGGGCTACTCCCCACCTAAGTGCAAATGCAATGGTTGCATAATCAAACACACATCCAAGTGCAACATACACAAGTCTACCTGAATGTCTATATGCCATGAATGAGACTCGACTCACCATGCCCCATGTACCGAGCCCTCATTGTCTCCATTACTCAATATGTCATTGAGTAATATATCCCGAGTCACTCACCGACTCATCTCACATATGCATATGCCAAATGTCATAACTGTCACTGGTATTACATATGACCCATGTATCGAGCCCTCACCGGCTCCATTACCCAATGCAAGTGTCGATGGGTAACAAATCCCAAGTCAATCCCGACTCATATCACACAACTCGAAGTTTATGTGATGAACATGACCATGTGTCTTCTTTGGGCAAATGCATCCTTCGTATCACATCACGGTCTCTTACACCCATGTTACGAATCCTTTTCTGATCACACCGGGCAGTCTCTTTACACCCATGTTCCGCATCTCTCACCTAAGGGGTTAATCTGGCCCTTCTTGCTCTGTCCAACACACATTATTTATATTTATTTTTATGTGTTAAATCGTGAGACATCTATTGGACGTCATCCAAAGTACGAGCTCACTACCAATTCATCAACACTGATGATGAATGACCATATCCATGCACATACACCCAATATGTTGATGTCCCTATGCATAAGCAATGCTAATGTCATTGCAATTTCTCATGTTACATGTGTGATGCACACTACATGTAACATTCTAATCAATCGTACTTCATGTCAAGTATCATGCAACATATATCGCAATCATATAAGTTCCATACATTTCATGCCAATCTTTATAGATATCGTAGTATCATGCATATTTGCATTCATCAATACATGACTAAATAAGTAATTTCATATAGCCTTCCTTAGGCTAAATCATGGCAATTCATACTGAATACAATAGCCTACAGCATGCCATGCAATGGTCATGTCAAAACCCAGCTATTCACATCGACACAACCAAATAACCTGCACCAAGACATAGATTTTAAGCAAGGTTGTGGACACCCACTGCCTTCCACAGGCACATGGAAAGAATTTTGACTCAATGGGCTTTCCATAGAGTCTAAGAACACCCCAAACGGAGTTCGGACGCGAAAGATATGGTCGTCCAAAGTTGGAGGCAAACAAAACAAGAATTGACCCCTGTGTCCCACCTGCACACTTGGTACAAACACAAACTTTCAGCAAGGTTGTGAGTACCAATTACACTCCACAGGAATATGGATAGGTTCTTGACTCAATGATCTTTCTATAGAGTCTAAGAACACTCGAAACGGAGTTTGAACGAAGACGTTATGGCCTTTTCATTCAAAACTAGTCAGTATATGATATCCGATTTCAAGGGTCTTAATCCATAATTTGACACTGGTTCTTTGTACTCATTTGAAGATACGATTCTTAGGGTTCTTCTCCAAATAGAATCACCCAAATCGGATCACCGAAACTCAAGATATGTCCTAAACAAATGTGGACTACTCAAGCCAAATTGCAGAACCGAAACTGCTTTGAACATAGCTCCCATTTCACGCATTTCGAGTCCAAAGGGGTCGAATTCGATGGACCTATTTTGAAGAAATATGTTATCCTATAACTCTAGTTCAGACAGCAATTAGAATCACTCAATTCAGATGAGTGATGGCCATGTTATGGCCAAAACTCAGTCACGGGGTCTCAAAAGAGAACAGGAAAACTGCCTAAACATAGCTCCACTTTGAATGCATTTCTGAGTCCAAACGGGTTGGAATTTAGACATAATTATTTCAAGGAAATATGTTCTCCTATAAGTCTAGTTTACCCAAAAATTAGAATCACTCAATTCAGATGAATGATGGCCAAGTTATGTCCAAAACACAGTCATGGGGTCGGAGGAAAAAAACTGGACAACATTCTCCACTTTGACACACACACACACATGCTCTTAGAAATTAAACCGAGTAGGATAAAAACCCTACCTCAATTAGCGTGATTTCCTAGGACACCACCTTTTTCTTGGTTTCCGTGAAAACCCAAACCTTGGACCTTGGTGAAATCTTGTGATTCCGGTACCCACGCGTAGCTCTCGTCATGTAGAGCAGCTTTAACTCTCGTCCTGCCGAGTTTCGACCGGCAAAACCCAGTGAAATCGCTCGGGAAAGGTTGCTTTTCTTTCCTCTCTCTCTCTCTCTCTCTCTCTCTCTCTCTATCACGTTTTTCCTTAGACAAAAATGAGATCTTTTTAGCCTTCTAGATATTTTAGGTTATTTATAGGGTGGACACGTGGCTCACGTCGCGCCACGTGTCACACTTCTTCGGTTCCATTATCACCTCGAAACAATTTATTTCGTCCCGGTTTTAGTTCCATCTATCTTAACTGGACATTCTTTAAATATTTGACATTTTTCATGATTTTTCTAAAAATCTCATTTTTGGGGTCCACTCGACGCCAGTCGCTTCGAATTTCGTGAAAATCCAACTGTCTCAGAATTCAACGAAATTTGCTTGGGTAACTAGATTTCGTAAGACGATTCCAACTTTGAAGTCCGTTTCATCATCTGAGATCTAAAAAGAATTATGAAAAAATTACCAATTTGCCCTTCCTAGCAAAAATTCAAATTTCTAGGTTTTTCCCGAGTCTTAGATTCTCCCTCCCTTAAAATAATTTCGTTCCAAAATTCCTACATGCAACCATATCCAATCACATGCATATAAAACAGTCATTAAATGCTACCAAATAGCTAAAGAACGCACCTTCATCCTCAAATAAGAAGAGATAGGCGGTACGCATCGTGTCCTCACGTTCCCATGTTGCCTCCTCCACTCCTCGGTGCCGCCATAGCACCTTCACTAGCCTCACAGTCTTGCATCGAAAAACCTAGTCTCGGCTATCCATGATAGGCACTGGTCCCTCCTCAAAGGTCCCATCTGTATCAACAACAAACTCGCTCCAATCCACTACATGAGTCGGATCTGGAGTGTATTTACGGAGCATGGAGACATGGAATACATCGTGAAAACTCAATAAACTCGGCGGTCGTGCCAACGGGTAAGCAACTATACCCACCCTCTCGAGTAACTCGAAGGGCCCAATATATTTCGGCGATAACTTTCTCCGCTTTCCAAACCTGACAACTCCTCTCTTAGGCATCACCTTCAAGAAGACATGATCACTCGCCTCAAACTCTAGAGGTCGTCGCCATCTGTCGGCGTAACTCTTCTGTTGGCTTTGAGCCATGAGAAGACGCCTGTGATCAACCACTTTCCTCGAGGTGACTCTAATCAACCTGCACTGCTATGGAGCTCTCTCCCACCTCCATCCAACAAACCAGAGATCGATATGGCCTCCCATATAATGCCTTATAAGGTGCCATCTGTATACTTGCCTGATAACTGTTGTTATAGGCGAGCTCAACTAAGGGCAAATGCTCTTGCTAGCTACCATTGAGATCCAGGACGCATGCTCGTAGCATGTCCTCTAAACCCGATGGTCCTCTCCCGACCGACCATCCGGTTCGTGAATGAAAAGCAGTGCTCATCATCAACTGTGTCCCCATGGCTCTATGGAAACTCTTGCAAAAGTGAGCCGTAAACCTGGGATCCCGGTCTTATACGATAGACACTGGTATTCCATCTAACTGGACGATCTCTCGTATGTACAACCTGCAAAATTCCTCCAGTGTGAAGATCATTCGCACAACCAGAAAATGTGCCAACTTAGTAAGCCGTCCAACATCACCCACACGCCTTATGCCTCACGATGTCCGCGTGGGGTGAGTACAAACCATCGTGATATGCTCCTCACTTCCACTCGCTACCTCCATCGGGCCGGAGAGGTCCCACCGGGCCTCTCGATGCTAGCCTTTATCCGGTCGACACGTGAGACATCGTCGCACAAAATCCCGAACGTGTCTCTTTATCCCACTCCGCATTGTCAAGCATGTAGGATTGTGATACATCTTCGCATTCACTTGGATGCACTACAAAACGAGAGAGCAATGGAACCCTCTCGAGGATCTCCCTCTCTCACCATCAAACAAATCATCAATCCCTGTGAATGGATACCCCATTCTTTGATCAGAACTCCGCTCAACTGTCGATAGTCGATATACAAGCGAAGGGTCTTATCCTTCTTTTTTGCAAACAGAACCGGAGCCCCCTAAGGTGAAGTGCTCGGTCTAATGAAACCCTTGTCCAACAAATCATGTATTTGGACCTTGAGTTCCTACAACTCAACCGGCGCCATCCTATGTGGAATCATAGAGGTGGGCGACATACCAGGGTGTAACTCAATAATGAAGTCTACATCCCTATGAGGAGGTAATCCCGGTAGCTTATACGGAAAAACATCCTCGTACTCACAGACCACCCGAGGTAGACTCAGATCCCGTCTCACCTCATCCTCCAGGGTGAGGCCTGCTAGCTAACCTATCAACTGTCCGTGCCATCTAGAATAGTACACGGCCTGGGGTAAAGCATCATGATTATTCCCCTGAAATAGAACACAATCACCGTCTTGTGTGTAGGCAGTAACCCTCCTACGATCACAATTAATGACGACCCAATGTGTTGTCAACTAATCCATCCTAAGGATGACATCGAACTCTGATATGTCCACACCCTCGCCCACAAAGGAGTAGAATCCCCGAGATCTCCTCGACCACAATCCCGATATATCTGATCAACACTCACCCTAGTTCCTAGGTGAGAATTCACATACAACGACTTTTCCAAGGTTTCAACCTCTAAGCCCAAACTTTTCTCACATTATGCAGCAATAAACATGAATACGATGCATCCAAATTTAAACAATACTCAGGAGAGCGGAAACGCATTCTGTACATCGATTGATTATCAAGCTTCGGGCCTCATGGGTACCACAGACACGCCCTTAACTCCTAAAATACCTACCGAAAAATCTTGGCCTCGACCCAGACCCATTCCTTGGCCCATGTGACCCTCTTATTTAGTTAAGCAAAGGCTTATGTAGCACCTGGGACTAATATCGGCCCCCCCGGGCCCATGCCGTGCATGAACAAACCGTGATCCGAGCAAGTCCCACGACAACCGGGCTGTAGGTCCCATAACTCCGGATCCCCGCCTCGAGGGCAATCACTTCATATGCTCCAGGCCGAAGGGCAAAGGGTAGCGTCATCCGCCCCTCGTCGACCAGAAGCCCCCGACTCGGCCCTCACCCGATAGTTACCGCCCGTCTCAAATCTATACGAAACAGAAGTCTTCTGCTTCTTCTTAGAGCTAAAAGAAGATTGATTCTCCTTCCTCTTAGCACTAGCGCCCGTATCCTTTCTGAATAATCGGAAACAATGACCCGTCACTATCGGGTCTCCTCTTCCCTTGAGGGCCGAAGGATCATATGCCTCGAACCTCTGGACGTTACTTGACCCCCTCCCCCCTCCTGGTTCCCAATTGTACCAGCTTGTGCGAATGGTGGTAAGAACCACACCTACCTACATAAGGGTAGCAGTTGTAGCAACAACAACCTCTATGGAGGTCTGTTAGTCCAAAGCTCGGTGGTCGTGGGTTATTACTCCACCCACCACCCCAGCGTCATCTTCCTCTACTAGCCATCTACACATGTCAGATAGCAATAGAGTTCTCAAATTTCTATCTCAGTCTAACTAGTATTGCACATGCCAACAACTAATAGACTTTAACATCATGAACTACATTGTTCATCACTTTTTCCTTAGTGGTGCATAATGCCAAACACTAATACACATCAGTTCCCGAACTATCATGTTTGTTTTGTTTTCCGAACCCCTAAGGTTATGTTTTCTAACCCTAGTGTTCCATATACAATCCACCATGTACATTATTCACACAAATCACCACACATATCACACAACATGTTAAGCACAAAACACATAACATACAACAATGCATGTTCTAAACCCCTGCCCTATCGAGTCCTAGGTATTCGTCTATGCGGCTGGTATAAAAACCAAACTTATGGACACCCAAACCCGAGCTACCTAGGTATTCGTATTCCTAAGTTCTGATACCAAGCTATGACACCCCTATCCTGGGGGTCCCGTTGACAACCCGTCAACCCGCGGAATACTTGTGGATGTCAAGTAACCTGACACCACACCATCGTGTCCCCTTTTTCGGGACCCATGATTTAACTAAATTCGGGTAGAGTCTCCTTTGTACGGGGAGCTCTACCTAAAATACAACCTGTACAATTACATAGCAACATGACCCAATATTATACAACGACCACACCGGTCAACATACGAGCAAAATGCCACGAGCTCCATTTATCCATACTCAAACATATAAGCACATGACTATAAAACCATAGTCTATAAGAGTTTCTAAATTACATCACTCTATACAAATAAATACAACCCATATATATTTGCTAAAATATATATCAAGTTTCACAATCCCGCTTTCTTCTCAATCTCGACTCTATGAGCGGCTGCTCACTCGGTAACCGGTCCCGCACTCCGAAATGTGGTCCCACTCCATGCAGGAGCAAAGCCCCCAGAGGATAATCTCCTATAAGGGCTACTCCCTCCACCTAAGTGCACATGCAATGGTCGTGATAATCATACACACATCCAAGCGCAAAATACACATGTTCACCGAATGTCTACATGCCATGAATGAGACTCGACTCACCATGCCCCATGTACCCGTGCCCCTCGCTACCCATTACTTAATATGTCATTGAGTAATATATCCCGAAATCACTCACCGACTGGCCTCCCACATATGCATATGCCAATGTCACAACCACACCGGTATTACCAATGACCCATGTATCTGTTCTCACCAACTCCATTACTCCAATGCAAGTGCCAATGGGCAACAGATCCCAAGTCAACTCCGAATTCCTATCACACAACCCGGTCTATGATAAACATGACCGTGGTGTCTTCTGGGCAACGTAACTTTCTGATCACACCGCTGCCCTTACACCCATGTTCCAGCCTTTCACCCGAGCGTGGTTACCCCTTCTTTACTCCCGCCTAACACACATCATTTATATTTATTTTTATGTTCAAACCGTGAGACATCTATTGACGTCATCATCCAAAAGTACGAGCTCACTACCCATTCATCAACACTGATGATGAATGACCATATCCATGCACATACACCCAATATGTTGATGTCCCTGTGCATATGCAATGCTAATGTCACTGCAAATTCTCATGTTACATGTTTGATGCACACTACATGTAACATTCTAATCAATCGTACTTCATGTCAAGTATCATGCAACATATATCGCAATCATATAAGTTCCATACATTTCATGCCAATCTTTATAGATATCGTAGTATCATGTATATTTGCATTCATAAGTACATGACTAAACAAGTAATGTCATATAGCCTTCCTTAGGCTAACTCATGGCAATTCATACCGAATACAATAGCGTACAGCATGCCATCCAATGGTCATGTCAAAACCCAGCTATTCACTTCGACACAACCAAATAACCTGAAACAAGACAGAGATTTTCAGCAAGGTTGTGGACACCCACTACCTTCCACAAGAATATGGAAAGAATATTGACTCAATGGGATTTTCATAGAGTCTAAGAACAACGCAAACGGAGTTCGGACACGAAAGATATGGTCGTCCAAAGTTGGAGGCAAACAAAACGGGAAATGACCCTTGTGTCCCACCTGCACACTTGGTATAAACACATAATTTCATCAAGGTTTTAGATACTAAATACCCTCCACAGGCATATGGATAGGTGCTTGACTCAATGAGCTTTCCATAGAGTCTAAGAACACCCGAAACGGAGTTCGGACGAAGACGTTATGGCCTTTTCATTCAAAACTGGTCAGTTTACTCTACTTACATTGGAAACAATCTATGTTACCCGATTTAAGGGGTCTTAATCCATAATTTGACACTGTTTCTTTGCACTCATTTGAAGATACGGTTCTTAGGGTTCTTCTCCAACTAGAATCACCCAAATCGGATCATCGAAACTCAAGATAAGTCCTAAACAACCGAGACTACTCAGTTTTCAAACAAAACTAGAAACTATCTAAACATAGCTCCCCTTTAAATGCATTTCTAAGTCTAAAGGGGTCGGAATTTGGATGGACCTATTTTGAAGAAATATGTTATCCTATAAGTCTAGTTTAGACATCAATTGGAATCACTCAATTTAGATGAGTTATGGCCAAGTTATGGCCAAAACTCAATCACGGGGTCTCAAAACATAATAGGAAAACTGCCTGAACATAGCTCCACTTTGAATGCATTTCTGAGTCCAAACGGGTCGGAATTTAGATAGACCTATTTCAAGGAAATATGTTCTCTTATAAGTCTAGTTTACCCAAAAATTTGAATCACTCAATTCAGATGAGTGATGGCCAGGTTATGTCCAAACACAGTCATGGGGTTTGATTAAAAAAACTGGACAACATACTCCACTTTGAAAGACACGCACATGCTAGATCGAAATTAAACCAAGTAGGATAAAAACCCTACCTCAATTAGCGTGATTTCTCGGGACACCACATTTTTCTCGGTTTTCGTGAAAACCCAAACCTTGGACCTTGGCGAAATCTTGTGATTCCGGTACCCATGCGTAGCTCTCGTCGCGTAGAGCAACTTTAACTCTCGTCCTGCCAAGTTTCGACTGACAAAACCCAGTGATATCGCCGGAGAAAGGTTGCTTTTCTTTCATCTCTCTCTCTCTCTCTCTCTCTCTCTCTCTCTCTCTCTATCACTTTTTCCTTAGACAAAATGAGATTTTTTGGCCTCTAGATATTTTGGTTATTTATGTAGGACACGTGGTTTCACGCGTGCCACGTGCTGCCACGCCTGCCACGGTGGTCACACTTCTCTTCTGGCTCTATTCTTACCTTGAAACAATTTATTCCGTCCCGATTTCAGTTCCATCTATCTCAACTAGACATTCTTTAAATATTTGACATTTTTTTGGATTTTTCTAAAAATCTCATTTTCGGGGTTTACTCGACGCCCATCGCCTCGAATTTCGTGAAAATCCGACTATCTTGGAATTCAACGAAATTTTCTTAGGTAACTATATTTCGTAAGGTGATTCCAACGGTGAAGTCCGTTTCATCATCCGAGATCTAAAAAGAATTCTGAAAAAATTACCATTTTGTCATTCCTAGCAAAAATTCAAATTTCTAGGTTTTTCCCGTGTCTTACAAATTATATTTCCTATATATAATTTTCATTTATCAAAATTTCTATGTTAATACGTCAAGCAAGTATATATAAACGTGATTTTTATACACAACAACATGTTATTTATTTTTCCAACAATAACACACAAAATTGCCCAAATCTCGGACTCGTATAAAACATGGCACCTCTTGATCCCTTCACTGTTCGTCATCGAATTACTGTGATATCAAAACACACCATAAAACCCGAAGACATCAGTCCCGGGATCAAAACCAAATCACAACACAATCCGAGACTGCACGAAAACAGTCCCAAAATTCATGCCCGGCCTATCCAAAAACAGTCTCAAAAATTCAGCCTGGTATGTTCGAAAACGTCCCAAAATTTCCTGTACTCTACAATCGACCCAAAATTGGGATCGAATTTATCATTTTCTAAGAAAACCCTAAGCCATTAAATGACTCAGTGGTATAAATAACCAAAGTAGAAAATCTCTACTATGGAGTTTGACGGAAACCCCCAAGCATTTTCGGTGACTCCACACGTACTGCGATGCGTGGATCAACTTTTCTTCTCGCTCCAACGAAAACCGATGACTTGATTTCTGTAGATCTTAGAGATAAGCTGTGACGCCCCAAATCCCGGAGTTCGTTGACAACCCATCAACCTGCGGAATACTAGTGGATGTCGGGTAACCCGACACCACTCACGAAAATCGGGCATAGTCTCCTTTGTACGGGGAGCTCTACCAAAGGTACAAAACCTGTCCCAACAATTAACAATGACCACATTCGTCCACATGCGCGAGTAAATAGCCACTGGGCCCATGAATCAATACTGACAAAAAATATATAATAACTATATACAGTTCAAGAGTTAATAAATCACTTTAATTCAACATATATTAAAATTTACAATTTCTAATACATGTTATACAAAAAGTCTCTACCAAAGCCATTAACCCATTGCAGGACGCCCCCACCCGACCCGAATTGGGCTACGGATCCGAACCGAGTCCGGATGCCACTAAAATCACTCAAAATCATATCTTATGAAGCGATTTAAATTAAGTGCTTCCATAAACATTTACATTTAACAAAATCCATTTACAATGTAGGCATCCGCTTCCTTTTCAAAATGATTTACAAAACAGACGCATGATTCAAATTGTTTATACAAAATATCCATATCAAAAGAACACATGAAATGAGTGCATGTCGGAGCATACCCGAGATTTCTTTCTTTATGACTCGACGCTCCTCGATCTTGGTGGGTCCGCTTATCGATCACTATCTATCACTCTAAGACTCCGCGCATTGGTAAAACAATACGCTAAGCATTTTCATGCTTAGTGGTTCTACAAATCCATTCCTCGCCCAAATTTAAAACACCATGCAATTTAATAATTCAGAACTTTCCATCATCTGATGATCAATATAAATACAATACATATACTTTGTTATATATATACAATAAATTATAGTTCATTGATCATCTCATAAATACATTTTCATAATCAATATTTCACAATCTCAAATCAATTCAAATATGCTCACAAATTCAATTCAGTTCTGACATTCAATTAAATTCTGAAAATCAATTCAGTTATGCCAATCCAATCAGTTATGCCAATCAATTCAGTTATGCCCTTAACGAATTTAACCTATGTCTTCGATATACAGGATATCAGAGTCACCCAGACTGCCCTACCGGGTCAGCAGGCCAGATCACATGGTTTTATAACACAAGACGGTCCCGCTGGCCGCTGGATCGGGTTATAAATAATCACAGTGAACACTACTGATACGGTCCCTACTGGCCGCAGATCGGAGTGACACATTAATAGTTCGCAGATCGCTTATTCGACCCTATTGGTATACCAATCTATCCTGATAAAAAACGGTTAACATTCTATTAAGGGCGCTCAAATCCTTATAGTAAAATATAGTATAACATTTTACGCTTGTATAAACAGTTTATTTTCAATAATCATGCAATTTTTATATGCAAACATTTCACAATCACTTTTCAAATCAATTAAATCAATTCAATATGCTTTTGAACAAACATGCAAAAACTTGAAAGGAGGAATAGGAGTTTGTAGAACAAACATTTCAAACTTGAAATGAGAATAGGATTAAGAACAAACCCAAAAATCTTTTGCACTTTGATTCCAACCCTTGGAATCTCAATCGCGCTTGTCTTTTCCTCCTTCATCCCTATTCCAAAACCATTAAAGAATAATATTATTCATGCGTACTAGTAGTTTTGTTTAGGATTGATTTTCGGAGGTTATTATGAGTTCCAATTTAAACAAGATATATATAGATGGATTCCTGACTCAATGGGCTTTCCATAGAGTCAAGAACACCCGAATCGGAGTTCGACGAAGGAGTTATGACCTTCCGCTGGAGGTCATACACAAATAAATCCCGAACCGACGAGCAGACCCGAACTGGACGAGCCTTCATCTACCACCTCAGTCAACATCTTCTATACCCTCAGGAATATTACGTATTCTGACTCAATGGGCTTTCCATAGAGTCCAAGAACACCCAAATCGGAGTTCAAACTAAGGAGATATGACCTTCAAGTCGAGGTCATGCGTAGTAAACCCCGACGAGTCGACCTGAATCGACGAGCTGCACCGAAGTGACGAGCCCATTAAAACACCTTGTTCTGACATCTAATATCCTCCTCAGGCATATGAACGTATTCTGACTCAATGGGCTTTCCATAGAGTCCAAGAACACAAACGGAGTTGGGACGAAGAAGATATGACCTTCCGAAGTTGGAGGTCATGCTAAATACCTTGACGAGTCGACTGAACCGACGAGCTGCACTGAAGTGACGAGCCTGGCAAGTCTAACACCCGGTCTGACATCTTAATATCTTCCTCAGGCATATGGATGGATTCTTGACTCAATGGGCTTTCCATAGAGTCCAAGAACACCCAAATCGGAGTTCAACGGGCGAGATATGACCTTCCGGCTGGAGGTCATGCGCAGCCGCCTTGACGAGTCGCCACCGCTGGGCGAATACTATTCACTCGACGAATTTCCTACCGGACGACCCTTGTCCACCGTTTCATCGATCCACCCTTGCTTGACGACTGCCCACCGTTGGACGACCACCGCTCATTGACGCACTTCTTTGCTTCATCTAATTTCGCTCCACCGCTGACGAATTAATCGCTCATTGATCACCCTTGTTTTGACGCACCGCCTAATCGTTGGACTAATTCTCGCTTCATTGACGACCCTATTGGACGATCTCTCGCCCACTGCTTCACCGACGACTTGTTTGACGAATTGCCCACCGCACGACCACCGCTCTCACCGATTTGATTCCCTTGTTTGATCTAATTCCCTATGGTCAGTCGCACTCTATTTGACTGCCTGTAAATAAAAAGCATCATAACTGTTTACAAAACCTGACCAGAATTCAAAAGCCTAATATCAAGTTAATTGATGTATACAATTTACTAGGAAGGACACACTACCAAATCCCTTCACTGTACCCAAAATCAGCTCTTAAGGTTCGGCTATTGCGCACTACCACAATGTGGCAACTTCCCATGGTTTAAAATGCATCCAAACTTTCCCCTAAGGCCAGATAACTACCCAACAATCCTTAGGGTAGAAGAAGACCAAGTAGGAGAAGACCTACCTCATAGAGTTTGTCGAAAAGTCCCTGCCCGTCTCTACTTGTAGCCTTGGGTCACTAGGAAGGACTTCCTCGTCGTGCTTCCCTCGCCTGAGACCTATGGTCCGATCGTCGGAAAAAATCCAGAGAGCAGTGGAGCCCCTCTAACTTTCCTTTCTCCATTTTTCTTTTCTATGGATCACTCTTAATCGTATTTTATTTATTTATTTATTTTTTTAAAAAAGGAGGAAGCTTCCTCCTTCCTACATGCCACATGTCATTTCCTTGAATTTTTTCCTTTACTCATTTATTTCTCCTAATATCACTTAGACATATAAACTTATTTATAATTGACCTTGGGTCCCCATTTTACAATTTCTATATTTTTCTTTTTCACTTGGGTTCATTTCCTGATCTGGCCAATCATCTAATCAATATAAAAAAATTTTTAAAAATACCCAAGTTGGCTCAATTATACTCCTAATATAATACCTTTTATTATAAAAATTTTAGGGTATTTTTGGGGTGTTACAACCCCCACTTAATAAAATTTCGTCCTCGAAATTACCTTATTAAATTAATATGATATCACGCATCGCTTCCTCACTTTCCCAAGTGGCTTTCTTCATTTTATGGTTTCTCCACAGCACCTCGACTCAACGTAATCTTCTTATTCCGTAATTCCTTCACTTCACGAGCCACCCATCGGCTCTTCTTCACAACTGGGCTCTCAAATTTCACTGTTCCAAGACTACATGTGACGGTCTCGACGTACCTCCGTAGTACACACGTGAAACACATCATGGATCTTTTTCCAAGTCCCGAGGTAATGCCAATCAGATGCCAATCGGGTCCCACTTTCTCAATCACTCATAGGGGCCACAAATCTAGGGCTCAACTTGCCCTTTTCCTAAATCTCATCACCTTCTTCCAAGGCGATACTTTCAAAAACACCTTTTCGCGATCTTATATCGACATCTTTCTTTCATGCTCGCATATGATTGGCTTCATCGCTGGCCACCTTCAATCTCTCTCTAATCATTTTCACTTTTCTTCGCCTCTTTGTATCAAGTCAACAATCACTTCTTTCACTCAATTCCGCCCAACACAATGGTGTTCTACATTTTCTCCCATATAAAGCCTCAAGGCGCCATTCCACTTGATTGGAACCGTTGTTGTACACAAATTCAACTAAAGCAATGTGTTGATCCCAACTACCCTCATATCATCACACAACTCCTTAACATATCTTCCGTATCCGGATCACTCTCGCATTGTCCATCCGCTTGTGGGTGGAACGCTAGACTAAATTCGCCGAGTGCCCAAAGCCTCTTGTACTCTCACCGAAGTAAACCTTTATCTCGGTCTGAAATAATGGACACAGAACTTACAACCGAACTATTTTTGATATACATCCGCTAACTTGTCAAGTGAATAGTCGGTTTTCACCGGGTAGGAAGGAGCCGACTCGGGTCAATCTGGCCTACTACGACCCAACCGAGTCATGCCTTCTCCTCACAATGGTAACCCAACCACAAATCCATGGTGATTCGGGTCCCATTTCCACTCCGTATTCTTAATAGGCCGCAATAATCCCGAAGGAACTTGATGCTCGCTTTACTTTGACACACCAAACACTTGGCTACAAATTCGACACATCTCTTTTCATCCCGACCACCGTAATGACATTTTTAAATCTCGATACATCTGCGTTACCGATGGATAGCAAAAGATCCAATTATGTGCCTCTTCTAGTATGGATTTCTCAATCATTACAATCGGGTACAAACCCTATCTTTTATAATACAAAAACTCCATCTTCGTTTCACCGTGAACTCGTTTTTACTCATTTCCAATTTGATTATTGTGGCAACAATTTTCCTATCTTTCTTTTTGCGGCCTCTAGCACTAGATTCAACAAACTCGGTTCGCTACCAACTCGCCACTACAGCACCATCAGCCATGTAATGAAAATGGGCATTCAACGCCGGCGTCGGTCGACTTACTTCAAAGCGCCGGCCACTACATCGGGCTCTTCGGGTGATAATCAATCACGCAGCCATAATCTTTTATCGCTCCATCCATCTCCGTTGCCTCAAGTTGCTTCCCGCCGTGAGGGCAAATACTTTGAGACTCTTATGATCATGCAGATGAAACACTCCTCCCCATACAAATAGTGTCTCCAAATTTTCAACGCAAACACAATTGCGGCTAATTCTAAATCATGCGTGGGTGTTCCTTTCATGCGGCTTCAACTGCCTCAAGCATGTGCTACCACTTTACTCTCTTGCATTAGGATCATCCAAGTCCATTTAGCGACGCATCACTAAAAATCACATATTCTACCACGGTTGGTTGAGTAAGAACCGAGCCTCTGCTAAGAATGCTTCAACTTATCGAAACTTCTTTGACATTTTTCACTCCATTCATACTTTACATTTTCCGAGCAATCTCAATATCTGGGGCCGCTGGTCATAGAAAACCCCTTTAACGAATCTTCAGAGTATCCCCGCTAGTCCCAGGAAACTACGCACTTCTGTAACATTTCTAGGTGGCTTCCATTCAACAACCACTTCTATTTTCTTTGATCTACTCGGATTCCTTCTTTCGATACTATATGCCCAAGAAAGGACACTTCATTCTTCCAAAACTCACTTGCTCGCCTTGCATACAAATGCTTCTTTTCAAAGTCTCTAACACTACTCAAGGTGTGTGTCATGACTATCCCGATCTTTTGAATACACAAGAATGTCTTCTATGAACACTACAACAAACTGATCCACATACGGTCGAAAAACACGCATTCATAAGGTCCATGAACGCCGCTGGAGCATTTGTCAATCCAAACGGCATTACAAGGAATTCATAGTGTCCATATCGCGTCCTAAACGCCGTTTTATGCACATCGACATTTTTAATTCTCAACTGATGGTACCCAGATCGCAAGTCACCCGGAAAAGATACTTGCACCTTTAATTGGTCAAACAAATCATCAATTCTCGGGCAATGTATACTATTTCACGTTAACTCGTCTAAATTGTTCAGAATCAATACATAGTCAAGTGTACCCATCTTTCTTTTAACAAAAGCACCTGAGCTCCCCATGGTGATACACTTGGTCTAATAAACCCTTTTCTAGTGAGTTCCTTGCAACCGCAATTTCAATTCTTGCCCTAGCCGAGCCATTCTCAGACGGTAATGGATGCCTGGTGGCACCCGTACAACGTCAATAGCAAACTCAATCTCCTAGGGGGCAACTGCAACTCTTCCGAAAACACATCCCGAAAGTCACACGTAGGGATATCGTAGATAACACTAGGCCCTTTGCCTCACTCATACTCAATCACATAAGCCAAGTAGGTTTACATCCTTTTCCGTACCATTGTTTTAGCAAGGGCGTGTAGATATCACATTAGATAGATGATTTGACCTCTCACCGATGAAGGTTACTTCATCTTCATTCTGTCTCTTTAAGGTTACTCTTTTCTATTCTACAATCGACTATTGCCCGATGCCTGACAAACTTACCCATCCTCAATATCACATCAAACTCCTCAAGTGATAACTCAATCAAATCAAAATTCATAATTTCGCATTTTGATGGACAATCTCTATAGACTTTGTTCACAATAACACTATGGCCAAGCGGTTCGCTTCACCAAGATGTCATACTCAGCCACTTCTAGCACTTACCTGCTGGTATGTCGCTGAGGCTATGTATGAATGAATGATCCGGATCTATCAATGCATGCATAATAGTATCAAAGATAGTAAAATTACCGACTATCACATCCGAGCGCCCAGATCTTCCTTAATCGCTTTCATTGCATATGCTCTGTGTCGAGTTACGACCATCTTGCCTACCCAAAGTTGAGGTCCTCTGCCCCTAACACTTCTATGATGCAACACCTTATTGCCTTTTAACACTAAAGTTGTACTCTGTAGCCTCGTGGTGTCGTAAATGAACGAGCTCTAGGACAATCTCTTGCTCTTACGCTCTTTGATCCACAAATCAGCACAAGCACCTCAAGTCTCCAACATTCTCCTTTATGATTTCTCCCACAATGGGGGCAATGGGGAGCACCGTCCCTCCAGAAGGACCGGGTGTACTCGCAACTGATGGTGCCGGTAGAGTAGTATTCCTACCGTAGCCTGTAAGAGGCTGATTGAACCCCCGTGGGTCCCTTTAATTTCTTCCTTTGTCGTTGTTGCGAGCTGGACTCCACTGATTTTTCCCTTCCCCGTTCTTTATCCTCTCTCTTTTTCCTCTTTTCTTACTTTTCCACATTCAATGCACATGCCACAATTCTTGGAGAAATCCTCATGGCAAAATGCTGTGACATGGGCTCGAATATGGTCATTAAGGCCGTCTTCAAACCTACGGCACTTTTCTTCCTCACTCACAAGTATCTCGGGAGCATACTTGCTCAACCATGTGAATTTTCTTTGATATTCGCCACACTCATCCGTCTTGCTTCTAGACATGAAACTCCCTGCCTCATGTTGTTCGTATAAATGCGACCCACATAATGCTTCTCGAACCCACCAAGAAGAACTCCCACGTAATCTCCTCTCTCCGACATGGTGCGATCCTAGTCACTAAACCCACCACCGATAAGCCTCATCCCGTAGTAACGAGGTCGCATTCCAACTTCTCTTCACCGTGCAATGCATTTGCACAAGCATTCGCTTCTGGCTCTCTCTCGAAGCCAATTTTCTTCGCCATAGAAGGCTCATCCTCTTCTTTCCCATAAAATCTACAGTCGGCACTTCGTCATTCTCTCATCGGTCGACGCTTAACAATTGCAATTGGCTGCCCTGGCCTTTGCAATGCCTCGGGTCCAGTCAGTTGGAGTGATGCTCCAAAGTACCTCCTGCCACTTGTTCTGGTTCATTCATTGGTGGGCATGGGATGCTTGCCCACCTTCCACACTAGCAGACTGTTTGGGCGAGTCCCCTGGTCATCCTCGACCCTAAGGGAAGCCGAACCGTCCATGCTTATCCTATTAAGACCAACAAGATCCGCGTCAGAGTCATGTCATCCTTTTATATGCACTGAAATGCATGTTAAACACAATTTCGTAAATCATTTACAAACAATTTCAAAATCATTTTCAGAGAACCGCCTAAACCTAGCTCGATACCACAATTTAGGATGCCTTCTTACCCGACCCGACTCCGCTGGGCTGATCCGAACCGAGTCCGGATGCTACTAAATCACTAAAATCATATCTTTGCGGAAGCGACATTTAAATTGGGCAAGCCCATAAACATTTACATTTAACAAAATCCATTTACAATGTGCATCCAAGCCTTTTCAAAATGATTTACAAAATGTATGTACAAAGATTCAAATTGTTTATACAAAATATCCATATCAAAAGAACACATGAAATGAGTGCACATGTTCCGAGCATAATCTCGAGATTTCTTCTTTATGACTCGACGCCTCGATCTCGGGTCCGCTATCGATCACTATCTATCACTGCACCGCAAGATTGGTAAAACAATACGCTAAGCATTTTCATGCTTAGTGGTTCTATACAATCCATTCTCGCTCCAAATTTAAACAATTCATGCAATTTAATAACTTAACATCTAGAACTTTCCATCATCCGGATGATCAATATAAATACAATACATATACTTTGTTATATATATACAATAAATTATAGTTCATTGATCATCTCATGGCATATTTGCAGATCACCTACTTCAGCAACCCATTGCAAACGACTCAATATGTCACACCAGAACCCGCTTCGACATTCAATTAAATTCTCGAAAAATCAATCTGGGGCTTATGCTAATCATAATCATTATGCTAATCAATTCAGCTTATGTCTTTAATAACAACTTATGTTCGAGTATATTGTGATATCGTAGTCACCGGTGATGGCCCCGCCGGGCAAAGCCAGATTACTATGGTTTTATAACACAAGATGGCCTCCACAAGGTCACCGGTTATTATAAATAATCAAACAGTGAAGACCATCATACTTGGCCTCACTTGGCCGCAGCGACGGAGTGACAGAAGGCGAATAGTTCATAAGACGCTGTCGACTCATTGGTATTCAATCTATCCTTGATGCGAAAAAAACGCTAATATTCCCATTAAGGGCGTTCAAATCCTTTTATAGCAAAATATAGTATAATATTACGCTTGTATAAACAATTTATTTCAATAACGTGTAATTTTTATAGTATGCAAACATTTCACAATCACTTTCAAATCACTCCAAATCAATTCAATATGCTTTTCAATAAACATGCAAAAACTTGAAAGGAGGAATAGGAGCTGTGAGGAACAAACATTTCCAAACTTGAAATGAGAATAGGATTTGTAGAAGAACAAACCCAAAATCTTTGCAGTCTTGATTCCAACTCCTTGGAATCTCAATCACAGTTTGCTCTTCCTCCTCTTCATCCCTATTCCAAACCATTAAAGAATAATATTATTCATGTACTAGTATAGCTTGTTTTAGGATTACAGACTTCTGAGAAAGGTTATTATGAGTTCCAATTTAAACAAGATATATATAGATGGATTCAGCACCAGCGGCCTATAGAGTCAAAGAACACCCGAATTCCAGAAGCTCGGATTTAAGAGTTATGACCTTCCGAAGTTGGAGGTCACACACAAATAAATCTCGAACCGACAGAGTCCTTGAATCCTGGAATATTTCTATCTACACCAGCGTCAACATCTTCTATACTCCTCAATACACGTACTTTCACTCACTGGGCTTCAGAGTCCAAGAACACCTAAATCGAGTTCAAACGTAAGGAGATATGACTCGGGTTGGAGGTCATGCGTAGTAAACTCCCGACGAGCTGACTGCAACCCAATTGAGCTGCACTCGGAGTGACGAGCCTAGCTGAAACACTTGCTCAGACACCGGCATCCTCCAGCATATGAATGTACTTTAGACCACGGCCTGATAGAGTCGTCCAAGAACACCCAACCTGAGTTCGGGGACGAAGAAGATATGACTCCGGGTTTGAGGCCATGCAAATACTCCGACAGCTTCACTGAACCCACTGACAGCTGCACTGAAGTGACGAGCCTAGTCCTAATGTCCCAATCCCACATCTAATATCTTCCTCGCACAGATTGATCCCGTACCAGTCCGCTTTATAGAGTCCAAGCAACACCCAACCCTGAGTCAACTGAATAGATACATCCTTCCGGGTTGGAGGTCATGCGCAGCCACTTAATTAGCCGCCATCACAGCGCATCACTATTCACATCACGACTCCCTACCGGACGACTTCACCACTGCTCACCACTAACCCGCCACCCGACAACTGTCCCGCTAATAACAACGTTTCATCGATTTAATTTCGTTTTGACGGTAATTTCGCCCACCGCCGACTTACCACCGCTCATCGACGACTTCTTGTTTTCGACGCACTCGCCCACCGCCGACGGCCTCGCCTACTTCACGACTTCTATCGACGACCTTCCGCCCATCGCTTCATCGACGACTACATACGACTCGCCCATCAAGGTCACCACCGCTTCATCGATTTAATTTCGTTTGACGCACTTGCGTACGAGTCGCACCAGGACGACCGTTTCGGGAATATAAAAGACTGGCACTGGCTCACAGGGTCTCACCAGGAATCCCACATCACAACTGATGGCCACAACTCATTAGAAGGACACACTACCAAATCCTCTCACCACCCCAAAATCAGCTCAAGGTCTACTGAATACATCTTTCACTCACAATGTGAAAATTTTCCCATGGTTTAAATGCAACCAAACTTTCCCCTAAGGCCAGATGACTCATCAACAATCCAGGTGTATAGTTGACTGCAGAGAAGATCCACTATAGAGTCGGTCAGTCCCTTGCTCCTGGCCTTCCTCTACTTGTAGCCTTGTCACTAGAAGGACTCCCTCTCGTGTTTCTCACGAGACCTATGGTCCGATCGGTTTAAAATCTAGAGGGCGTACTCTCTCTAACTTTCCTTTCTCCATTTTTCTTTCTTATGGATCACTTTAATCGTATTTTATTTATTTATTTATTTATTTATTTATTTATTTTTTTTTTAAAAAAAGTGAGGAAGCTTCCTCCCTCTTCCTACATGCCACATGTCATTTCTCAATCTTTTCTTTACTCATTTATTTCCTCCAATAACATCTGAACAGAACTTAATATAACAATCTTGGGTCCCCATTTTACAATTTCTATATTTTCTTTTTCACTTGGGTCTATTTCTCGGGATTCAATAATTCAACAATCGACATAAAAAAAAATTTTAAAAAATACCTAAGTTGGCTCAATTATACCCTAATATATAAGACACTCTATTATAAATTTGGTGGTATTTTTGGGGTGTTATGATCGCTTTTTTCTAAACACTCGCCTCTAGTGAGCTCGTCCTCCCGTAGACACCCCTCGTACTCCGAAACTGATCCTCGACAAGCAGCAGCCCACAGTACACTCTGCATGGCTACTCCCACCCAAGTGCATGTCATGGAAAACAATCACATCCAAGCAATTACATGAACTACCCGAATGTCTACATGCCCAATCCCATATCCCGAGTCCTCACCGACCTCCCTACATATGCTTACAGACGCGAGTAAAATATCCACTTTCAAAACAAAAGCTTTTGTTCTTAAAACTTACTATCTAGATCTGCAAGAGAAATGATATCACATCATCTTCCGCGGCTAATTGCCTGATAACGCTCTCAAACAATCATAGTCCCTATCCATGATCTGACTTACTCTCCAAGACATTCCTTGGAAAATCTTCCTTCTCAAATTCTCTTTCTTCTACAAACATTTTTCATTTTCTAATTTCTTTCATGTTGTTAATAATCACTTTAAACATCATCCTAGTGGTGCCTCAAAGGCATATGGTTCATTATGTCAACTTAATAACTCATGCTAATATATAAAAACATTTATATATTAACAATATAATTAATCCACATAAATCTCAAAGTGTTATTCAAATTCACAATCAATAACACCAAAATTATTAGCTCACAATGCCGCACTAATTAACGAACACAAACAATTCATTCAACATCAACACTGTACCATCGAAGCAAACCAGACACACTATTCACAGGAACAATGAAACCTCTGGCACTCGTCAACAAGCACAGCACGTGTTCAACATAGATTTTCCTACTTGTCTAAACAGCTTCAGATCAAACACGTCAAGAACCCAAAGGCAAGCCTCATAACATCCCCAACCATTTACATGGTTTCATCCATAAAAGAATAATTTATAGTGAAAAGATCCTACCTTCTCGAGTCAGTTTCTGAACTCCACCAAATCTGTGTCCACGCAGAGTCTCTCACACAGAATCGACTTTGCGGTTTAATTCTCATTGTAACTTTCCATAAGTTTTGTCTTATTCTCATTAACTCTTTCATTAATTCCACTTGTGCCCTTTTGTCTTGATTTTTGACACTTTGCACAATCCTCAACTTATCACATTCATCCATCTCTAAATCATGAACATAAATAAATAAGTACATGATAGGTACTTGTCACAGATGTCTCTTACAAGTCGCTTTTGATAAAAAGATCTAAGACTGGCCTCAAAACGTGAAATTTCTGGACTATCCCCAATCTACGAAATTCGACGCAGAAGCTAGGATTTCCTCATGAAGATTCCAAAAGTGTCCAAGCCATCATCTCAGATCTTAGTGAATTTTGGATTTTGACTGAATTACCATTTATCCTTTTCTGTAATCAATTTTCTCGGGTCTTATATTCTCCCCTCCTTAAAAAGAATTTCATCTTTAAATTCTGGACAATCACAACAAATCACATACATATGCAACGTGCACTATACCATATAAACTGAGTCACTACATTGGAAACGACTAAACCACATACTTTCATCCCTAACAAGAAGCGGATAGGTGGCCCACATCATGTCCTCACGCTCCCACGTCGACTCCTTCCACCCACTGCTTCCATAAAGACCCTTACTAAATTTCACTTGCCTACGCAAACCTAATCCTAGCCATCCACAATGCACACCGGTCCCCTCCTCGAAGGTCCCATCCGTGTCAACCTCAATCTCTCCCCAATCCACTACACGAGCTAGATCCGAGTGCAATTCTCCAGCATGAGATGAAACACCCTCGTGACACCCGACATGTCACATGGGTGAAGGTCAAACTTCTTGCACGCTACGCTCCTACCCTCTTGAGTATCCTCGAAGGGCCCAATAAACTCTAGCGATACTTTCCCACGCTTTGAACCCGACTACCTCTTCTAGCATCACCTTCAAGAAGACGTGATCTCCAACCTCGAACTCTAAGTGGTCAATGTCGTACATCAAGATAGCTCTTCCGCCGCCTCCGAGCCGTGAGAAGACGATGTTGCATCAAGCTCCATCTTTCCTCGCAGGTGTCTCTAATCGTATTAGGGACCAATTACTGAGTTCTTTCCTCAATCCTCAAAATCCTCCATAACTTCGATCATACGGCCTCCCGGACAGTACACTGTCCCCACACTGACAGAGCTGATCCGATACCGGCCCACAGAACTGCAGGCGACCACTAAGGGGCAAATGCCTTCCTAACTACCCTTATGATCCGTGATGCATGTCATAAAGATGTCCTCTAACACTGTATGGTCATCTCTCAAACACTATGTCTCATGAAAGTTGTACTCATGGTCAACAGGTGCTCCACAAAATTGAAACCCTTCCAAAAGTGCGCCTGTGAACCCGGTCCACCCACACACCCATGGATACCGGTACTCCATGTAGCCGAATCCATCTCCTCGTGGGAGATACAACCTGGTGGAAAATCTCTCCAATGCTCATCCGCACGATTAGAAATGTGCCGACTCGTGAGCCGGCCCACTATCACCCACAACGCATCCTGCCCTCGCAATGTTCATGGCAAGTGGGTCACAAATCCACGTGACACCCTCACCTCCACTCACAGCACTATGTCCATAACACCCAGAGCACTCCAGCCAGCTCCTGTGTCAACACCACTATGACATCGTTAGATTGATCAGGCCTAAATTTGGTCCCACGTGTCTCTTCATCCTAAATCAATAATATCGACTTATCAAGATCTCCGTACATCTCGTACAATTGACGCATGGAAAATCGAGAGCAGCTGAAACTCCCGAGAATCTTTCTCTCTCAAATCGGTCAATTGGGGAACTACTCACTCCATCCCTATCTGAGACTATCATCCGTGTGTGGACGCGCCTGCTTCTCGGGCCACCCATGACCGACCGCACCCGGTCCCCGATGGACACCATCTCCGTGATCCCGCCCCTCGACTCGATCACCCGCTTAATGACTGCAGCTAATAAACTCCTTTCATCGTACCGAGTCACCAAGGAGCATCAGAGTCTAAACCCGCCTTACAATCTCTCGAAAGCATCCGCCACTCCCGGAAGCCATACTAGCTAATGCTCCTGACTTCCGACCGAGTACCATATCTCTCTTTACCAGTGGTGCAATGCAAAGTGAAGTCATAATCAGAACCCATCCATATGCGTTTGCCTCATCGAGGTCCCGCTAAGTGAAAATATACTCGACTTTTGTGGTCCGAGTACACCTCAAACCGCTCACCATATGCTAGCCGGCGCCTAAATCTTCAAGGCAAAGACTACTTACCGCCAACCCATGTCATGTGTGGTACTCGCCATGATTCTTCAACCGACGAGAACCATATTACTACCCTCCCAGATCGCACCAAACACATCCCAAATTCCGCCTCGAGGCATCACAATACACTATGTACCCCCGTCCCCGTCTAGACTATCAAAAATAGGAGCCGAAGTGCCTCCTCCTTCCAACTCCCCGGGAATGCCTCCTCGCATTGGCGTCATCCAATCAAGTCCTGACCTCCTTTCGGGCTCAATCTCGCCATAGGTGCCGCGAATCTGAGAAATCCTCAATGAATCTCCCGAGGGTACCACCAATCCCAAGAAATCACGATTAGTACCCAAAAAGTGCTATTTTTGTTCTATTTTAGATAGGTCTTGAAAGGTTTTTGTGCACTAATCATGTCAATAATGCTAATTGAAGTGTTCAGTTCTCTATAATATCACTTATGTCGCTTAGAGGGTATTTTTGGTTATTTTGCGTTTTTGCATACCTCGAGAGTTCACATCAAATATAGTCAACTGCAAGATTGAACCTACGACACCCTTCAAACATTTCAAAATTCAATGAAGGAATGAAGGCAAAGGAGAAGAAATGATGCAAAAGAGAATATGCAGCAAGAAAGGAAGAATATGCAACCCTGTGGAAATTTCGCTATGATCATGGTAATTTCACTGATCATGGTAATTTTCGCAATCATATTGTACCAGTAATCCTAAATAAATTGAGAAATTTTACTTAGCTTCCAAAATTTCGCTAATCATCGTGTTTCAGCAAAATTATGCGCTCATTCTCAAAAAATTTCACAGTTAGCTAATTTCGCCACTAGCGAAATCAAGTGCTGCATACGAACTCTCCGATTTCGCTTATCTGGTATACGGTAATTTCGCTACCTAGCGAAATTTTCGCTACCTAGCGAAACTGCTCGCCTAACACCCCGCTCACATCTGCATCACATCAAACTGACCTCACGGAAAGCGTGTATTACTCGCCCTCCTCGTTTTAGCCAAACAAACCTGTCAGCTCCACTCATACATTAGCCAGGTCCAAACAATTCATAGTTTTGTAACCTGTTGTGTCCTGGGGTGAGCACAACCTAAACAGATCCTCAGCATCAGAATAATTCCCCATTGTGGTTTGGTTTTCTTCTCTCTCCCTCTTTCCTTATTTTCTAGTCAGCCAAACACCCCTCGAGGATGATGCAACTCAAGAAATTTGTTTAAGTTGTGGTCCCAAAGTTTTCCATGGAAGAGGAACCATCTGGCTTTGGGCACAGGTCGTCTCATGTTTTGAAAAGCAGTAACAAACACTGATGTCTGCAGCCCCATCCAAATTAGGGTCAATATCATTTAATGTCATTACTTTAATAATACTTAACATGTTTTAGAGTACACACATTTATTGTTAGATGCACTGTTATTCTGATGGCTTTAACACACCAACTAGGTTTGAGCAATGAAATGTCCATTCTGTCAGTGACTGAAACATGTTACCTCGTGGTATTCAAAGAGTGTTTCAGTGTTAGCTCTAGTTAAACAGGATCCAAGAGGTATTTGACTGTTATGCATTACAATAGATGCCACATATCAAACCCAAACCAGATAATCCACACAGTCACTTCAGGACTCTAACTGGGGGTCACCTTTCCTTTTCTACACTTCACTCAAGGCTTTTACAATTAATCAAAGATCCAAAACAACTTCCACCGCTTTGAAACAACCAAAATCCAAATTGCAAGCCCTACCCATTTTCAATGACCGATGCGAGTCATTCAGTAGATAGGTAAAACCCATCCCTGTGGTTCAATTTAGACTTTGGCATCATAAAGAAATTGACTACGCAGTAGAGGAATATGTGAATATAAATTTTCGTTGATTCCGCTTTCACTCTACTCGTGGCACGACCAAATGGCGTCGCTGCCAGGGATGGTGCCAACTACTTGATAAGTTGAAGTGTACAGATCAACATCATGAAGGTGACCTTTTAATCCTTTTGTATCCTAAATTTTTGGCCAGAATCGTATGTTCATCACTTCAGTAATCAGACTGCTTTTGTTTTCATATTAGTCACTATTTTAGCTTAACAATAACCCTTTTGTTCAGGCCCATGCTATTTCTATGTCTGGCTTGTGCAATGTGTGTTGAAAAACATTGGGAAAGAGAGACATTAGGGTAGACTACGTAGAATCAAGACACCACTGAACAGTTAGAAACGGCTGTGCTATCAGACTTAAATGGATCCCCTACCTGAGGAATGCCAGAGCTACCTGTGCACCCCCTATGAATCAAATGCAATGGCAGATCGATGAGGGAATCACACACACCCTCCTAGAGTTAGTGCCACTCTGCATCATACCTCCCGCGAAGATGTATCAAGGCCTTATTCGTACCCCTACTCCCACATATCGCAATAGAAATGAAAATCATACATGGCATTATTATAAAGGGATTTCGAGGAGGTTCGAATAACCTTTACTGAAGGTATGATGGACATGGATTTGCTAAAGTCAAGGCATTTCCATCAATTGCAAAGGACAAGGCCAAGATTTGGCTTAACTCACTGAGCCTAACCTTAAGAAATCAAGTGAGTCGCAAGGCAGCTTTAAAAATTCTTCAAAAGACTCATACATCTAACAACAGAGAACAACCTACACCTTATAAATTTCAAGATGGTGAGGTTCTACCGCCGGGATAGATTCATGGAGACCATTAGTGCTTGTCCACATCATGGTTTTTGGTTACGGATGTTGGTAAAACTATCCAGTACTATGTCTCCACACAAATGTTACTGAGACCATGTGGGGAGATTTTCAAGCATCCCGATGAGCTATGGATTTCTTCAACTACGTGGTCAAACTTCTAAGGGTTGGGAAGAGCCAAACCCGAGATAAATGGAAAGAAAATGCTCTCTGGGCCAACTCCTAAAGTGGGATGTATTAATCAGCACTGAGGAAATGGAAATGAAAGCTGTGGATTTCAACCTGGTGTTTAGGAAGGTGGAGGAGTCAGAAAGTAACCTGGCCCCAATGGCAGTAGTGAATGAAAATCTCATGCTTAACCATGCACTATTAATTACGCCCCATTCAATTCTGGTATTAAGAACACACATCCTGCGGCCCTTCTCAGTTGAAGGATTTGATGTTAGAATGTGTAAATACTCGTAGGACAATACAACTAAATAATCCAATGTCTATACAGTAATACCTACAATCTAATTGGAGAAATCACTTAACCTCTCCGAAACCCAGCACTACCCTCGCTCTATGTACCTGTGCCAAACTACACTATGTCTCCACTCTCTCAATCCCCAATCACTAACGATCCTTCCTCCAGAAACAAACATAATGAGACTTTGAGTAAGGTGGTAGGAAACTTGCTGTGGAGCAAAAGGAATCAATGTGCACCGGCATTAAAGGATTGATACCGCTTTGAGAATACACTCGAACAAGAGAACAGAATACTGAGAGCAATCTAAATAAGAAAAATTGATAATCCAGTGATTCAATCACCAAGGCCCATGATCACCAGCTGTCTGAGTTGCACAAGAAAGAGGGAGGTTCCTTCACAAACATTTTCTGCCAACCCAAAGGGCAACTATGAGGTGGGGTCATCCAACACCCGTGAAACGGATGAAGTTATACATAATCACTCCATGGAGGGAAAAGAGTTAATCACCCCATGCCAAAGCCCTGGTCAAGACTCCAAACAAAGGGAGTAAGAACGCGTTCAAGACACCTCCTAAAGGAGGACTCCATAAAACATGTGAGCACACCCCGAATCAAGCACTTAGAGGTAAGAAGAGTCCCAATGGGCAGTATCTTAAGTCCCAGGTGTGAAGGTCATTCAGTACTCTTTCAGACATAATCAAGCAAGTCCCCGATATGCAAAATTTTTGCTATATTCTCACAATCTGAAGAAGGGATTTTCAGGGGTATCGAGAAGAAGGCATTTAATCGAACAAGTCATGCTACACCCAAAAGCAAGAACCCCACAAATACAAGGATCCGTGGATCTCCCACAATTTCAAATATTGGTGGGAATTGCATAGACAAATCATTGCGTTTCTAGTCCAGGCCAAAAGGTGGAACTCCATCGCATACTTCCACAAGCAGCTAGGGCTCGTGAACTAAACCCTACCAAGGTCATAATGCTATCATCGGGCCGAGCTAGATCGAGAAAATCCCTAAGGGGATAGTTGAGGATGTTCAGAAGATAGGAATCATCCCCATCAGATTTATCTGTTATAGTCAGACACTAGGCCACTGCAAATGAACCCAAATCATGTGCCAATTATCCTAGAAATATCTCATTTTAGCCACCCAACAATCATCAATGTTTGAATAGTTCTTCATGCAACTATATCAGCATGCATGATATCGAGTTAAACATATTCCATTTGAACAACCGCCGCTTAAGATGAAAATCAAATGACTATTAGTTCTCCAAATCTGACCGTCAACATGCAGAAAGCTAAGTGTCCAGGAATTGCAAGGAATAGTCAGCCAAGGTGAAGAAGAGGTTTTGGTATTGCCATCAACACCCACTGTAAGGCAATTGATCAATCTTAATCCACGCTGAGGACTAAGTCACCAATGGGAAGTTCCAATTACCGCTGACTCACTCTTGTTGCTTCGGTCAGAGATCACTTCCTCCTCATTCCTCCTTTCGATAAATTTTTTGAATTGAACTGTTCGTTTCCAAACCGAATTGCGCTCAACAATTTTACTTATTTATTTCATCAATTTTAATACTTTCGATTATTTTTAGAAAGTTTCTTAATCTTTAAAGTAGCTTTCCATATTTAGTAACTTTGTTTATATATTATAAGATTTTTATATTAAATTTTAGTTTAATATATATAATAATTTTTATTATAATAATCTTTATTTTCTTATATTATTAATAATTAACCAATCATCCCATCCCTGGGTGCAAGGAACAAAGAACCAAATCGCAGAACAAATGAAATTGGTGGAAGTGGACTCTCTGGCCACCCTCTCAGCCTATAAAAGAGGAGAGGGTCAATACTAGTCACTCTATATCTCCTCCTCCCATAGCGGTCTAACTCCATGGTCCCACACTGCATCGGGCCACGCGCAAGCATCTCACTTACCGAGCCCCGTCACCGTCAGCCATGACCCAAATTCTCGAGCTGCTATTCCGCCCGCACCTATAGCCACCTACACCTCGAGTCACGCGACCGCTCTCCGTACTTGTCCTTATTCACAACCACAGCCCACAGCTGCGTGTGGCTCGCGCACTCGAGAGCCTCAGATCGCTGTCCCGTCCATAGCCATCGCCATTTTCCGAGACCGCACACGCCCCCGAGCTACACCCAAGAGCCGCCGCCTCTTCCGCACGCATCCGGCGGCCCGGTCCCCGCCGCAGGCGTTTCATGGTCTGCCTAACTGGGCCTGTGACTCGCCGCCGCAGCTGAGCCTCAGATCACCATGGGTAATCGGCTCTATTTTCTACTGAATGATATCCCTTCCCAAATGTCTTATTTATATCACTGCCCGTGACTCGAGGCGGTCCCATTTTCCACTAATAGTCGATTTAAGACACTGCAGCGAGAGGAGCAGTCCCTCAGCTCTAGCTCCGGTCTCCGCCCAAAGATTTCATCTCCAAATTCGAGGGGCCTCCCAATGGTCCTCAGGGTGGATCTCGTATTTGACACAGACTTACTGGACCTGGCCCCGGGCCACCCCAGACCTCACAGATCTGAAGAGTGGCCTCGCCTCCGCGAGCCCTCCTCGCACTTGACGTGCCCGGTGAGTCATCCTCTTCCGGTGCCTCAAATGATCACAAATTGACTTAGCCGAGACGAAGATCATCGCTCATTGTCGCCCGCCTGCAGGATCAGAGGAGGCCAAGTGTCTCGCCGGCACCCCATTCCGGGAATGTCGCATCATACCTTTGTGGACTCAAACAAGACAACATGTCCTGTATTGACGGCCGATCCCAGATCCGTGGATTAAATGAGGCTGATAGAGCACTACTACGCTCCTTCACGACTTCGAGATGTGCATATTACCCCTGCCTCAGCTTTTACCTATTCGATGATATCCCGGGAGCATCTCGTCCGCTGAGCTCCAGCCACATGCACGATCATCTATAATTCTAGAGCGCAGACATCTCGAACAAAGCCAGTTAGGCTCAGAGGCACCGCCGGCCAATCTGCAGGGTTGATGGAGCTGGCCCACCCACCCCACGGAGATGGTCTCGTACACTGGCCCAGACACCACAAATTTGCCAAGAGCTCTTCCGAGCAAACTTCCAGCCTGGGATGCACCGACTGAATCATCTATTCAGATCACCTTATTCCCTACCGCAAAGATTATGTACATGGAGGGGGGGCCATCCTAGAGGTTTCTTACCCATCCGCAGGGATAATCGGTTTAGTCCTCCGGTCAGGATGACCTCCCTTGATGCATTTCAAGAAAAGGTCCACCTATACCGGTTCCGAGCAGAGCTCACACGATGCCGACTACTATGCCAGTCCTTGAGCATTTAGGCCTTCCGCAGAGCCCTGGGAGCAGAGGAGATCCCATGCCTCTACCCGGGCCATCGAGCGAGCGATGGTCATGCCTGTATTCTTCCTCCCAGCAGCCAGACCAAGAGGGAGTGCACTGGATCAGGCCAAGGATTCCACAGATGATATGCGCCCGAGCCCGAGGTAGAGAGGAGTCCAGCTCCTCATATGTCCCTCCGTCCTCCTCCATCATCCCCAGCATCCGGCTGCACTCATACACTCGCCCATCTTACTCCTCGCACAAAGATTCACACTGGTGCAATGCTCACTCCAAATTAGATAGATGGAAGAAAAAGATGATGCAGGCTGTCATGGGCAAACACTCAAAAAGACAGGATCGAGGTCAGGCTCACATACCCATGTCGCAGCTAGATTATGACTCACCCGGGTCTTCCTCGTGTTCCGACGCAGAGATGAGCCCACTCATGCAGTACATCCTCTTTCGATGTTTTGCACGAAGAAGAACATAACTACCACCACCACAAACAATCAGCAGTGTCATGCGTTTCAAACAACACACTTATCAATCGCCTACTAATTTGAATAGATTGCTCAACAAGAGTTATACACGTCGTCTTGTATCAACGCCATACATCGTGCCAACCACACAGCACTTTCATATATCATGTTTCGGCCTTTCACCATGTGTGTAATCGTTGTCTTCAATCGAATAACAATTTCCTTCAATCGAACAATTGAATCAAGCACTGACAACAAACGCTTGCTGGAAAATTGAAATCATTGCAAGTTACCTTTATGTTAGAACAAATTCCATGTTTGAAATAATTCTTGGTCAACCAGTTCCAAAGATGCTCAACTTGAACATTCTCCCCCTTAAGCTAATTCATACATCGCATACCCGCATTGTTCCAATAGTCAATAAATTTATTTGCCTTCACTTTGTATAGCGCCTTAGTAATGTTACAACCTAGATAGGTTTGTGTTACTCATATGAAGACACCAATGTAGTCTTCCAAAAGGAAAAGAAAATGAAAAGCAAAAAGAAAAAGAAGTTAAGAAAAAGAAATAAACAAAATGACATTTCATTTGAAACCCAGCACGGCCCGAGGGTATATGGCGTAAAGCTCCTAAGCCCGATGCCCTAAGCCTTAATTGGTTGGGAGTCATCGACTTAGTGTTCGTTACACGGGTGAATGGGTAGGGTATAGCGAATTGTAGGTGCTTGATTCTCGAGATCATTCGAGTCCGGTGAAGCCCGTAGCCCAGGGTCGCAGGATCCTTTCGTCATGCCCTAAACCTTAATTGGCTTGAGTCATCGGTGGACTCGCTATACCTGGACTTTGGTGAAGTCGAGTTTGAAGCATTGCATCTTACAATAACAGTCAACAAAGAAAGAAGAGTGTAGCTATTCCTATCTTTGTCGTTTCAACAACTTAAGGCCATGCCAATGCTAGTCAGGGGAGGGACACCTTGCAATTTATCGTCTGGACCGTTACATAAAGAACCATTAGATTTTGTGGAAATCTGCTGAGAATCATGGAACCAATATTGACCTTAAAATTGTTCTTGTATGGTTTTGGCTCTTTCATGCCTGCTTTCAAACTCGTGTCAATTTTCAGTTTAAAGGTAATATTCAGATATACACTTTCAATCATAAAACTTTGAAAATCGTCAGCGCATCTCCTTTTTGTTTTTGCATTGCTATGGACTCAGCAAATTGCTTTGTATGGGGGTGTGATTATACCCAAAAAGTGCTATTTTGAGCCCTATTTTAGATAGGTTTTCAGTTAGCTTTTTGCACCACATCAAAATCCAAAGTCTTCTCCAACTAATGCCAATTGAAGTGTTCGTGTCTTCTAATATCACTATGCCTAGAGGGTATTTTCGTTATTTGCAGGTTTTTGCATACCTTGAGAGTTCAATATCGAAATATGTGGTCCAACCATGAGAAGATCGAATCCCATTTATCATCCTTCAAATACTTTAAAATTCAATGAAGGAAACGGGCTATGTGCGAGAAGAATGATGCAAAGAGAGGATGCAAGTGTGCAAGAAACAAGAATATGTAAACCCAGAAATTTCAATATGATTGCGAATTTTCACGGATTGCTTAAAACAGAATCATAGCGAAAAATTTCGTAATCCTAGCTAAATTGAGAAATTCCTGCTTAGGCTTCAAAATTCCTCATGACATCGTGCCTAGCCTAAATTCATACAATTTCGCTATCTCTAAAAAATTTAGTTGCCAGTGAAATTCCCCGCTAGCTAGCCAAATTGGCAAAGGTATAGCGAAATTCTCCGATTTCTCTATCTATGTGCACTCGCTTACCTAGCGAAATTTTCGCTACCTAGCGAAATCGTTTCGCCTAGCGAAATCTCCCCGCCTTGTCATCTTGTGTAATTAATGCAAACCGACCTTACTCGGGTGTATTACTTCTTTTATTCCTTGTTTTAGCCAAAATGTTAGGCTTTCTTGTATTTTTCATACATTGGGTGGCCTATATAAACCCTCATAATTTTGTAATTCCTAAGCAACTCAAATGGAGCACACTCAAGTAATTTTGCATTTTGAATAAAAGCCCAAATTTTCATTTAGTGGTTTGGTTTTCCTTCTCTCCTCTTTCCCTTATTTTCTAGGGTCACAAACACCCCTCTCGAGGATGACAACTCAAGAGATGCTTGGCTAAGCCTCAGCTTGGTACTATTTAAGGTAACTAGCTTGGTTTCTGGGGCACAGACAGTTGTCTCATGTTTTAAAAAGCCATGGTGTACCGTATTATGGCTCCCATCTTTTCAAATTAGGGTCAATATCACGAATGTCATTACTTCGCCAATACTTACCATGTTAAGTCTTCCAGAAGAGAAGACAAGCAGATATTTCATTGCTAGATGCACCGTTATTCTTTAGATGGCCTTTACGAGCCAATCGAAATGAGGCTGAGTGCTGTGGCTTTGAACTCTTAGCTATTTCAGTATTTGTAGTGGCCGTTACCTCGTGTAGACTCAAATAGGAGTGTTTCTAGGTTAGGTTTTCTAGTTAAACAAAGATCCAAGTATGGCTCGACTATAGTTGCTTGCCATGATGCGAGGATAAACCCGAGGACACTCATACTCCCATGTTGTCAAGCTTTCAGTGACCCTAAACCTTCAAAGTTACCTTCACACTTCACTTTCAGCTTACAATTAATCAAAGATTCAAACAATCTCCACTGCTTTTGAAACAAACTAAAAATCCAAATTAAAAGCCCCACCATTTTCAATAATCGATGCGAGTCATTCATAGGATGAAAACTCCATCCCCGTGTTCGAATTTAGACTGCTTATGCATCACAAGATGCCTGACTCACAAGAAATAGGAGGAACATAGGAATATAAATTTTGTTGATTCCGCATCACCCTACCGTGGCACGAATCAAATGGCGCCGTTGCTGGGGATGGTGCCAAACTACGTTTGATAAGTTGAAGTGTACTTGTGATCAACATCACAAGTGAAGAATTTTAATCCTCAGATCCCACTTGTCAGAATCTAAAGTGTTCATCACTTAAGAATCGCACCAAGCTTGTTTTTCATACAAATACTTTATTTTAGCTAACAATAACCCTTTTGCAAGTTTGTTTATATTTCTTGTGTCTCAAAATGTAAATGTGTTTATGCACCACTGGAAAGTTATAGGAGCATCAAAGTGCACATGAGAATCAAGACACCCACTTGAACAAAGTCGGGAATCCATAAAATTAACACCAAATGGATCCTCTACCCGAGGAACGACAGAGGCCACCTGTAATTCTGCTTGAATCAAAATGTACCTTCATCGATCGATGAGGGACCACATACACCCTCCTAGAGTTGCCCCTTCGCATCATACTCCTTACTAAGTATGGCCCATGAGGCCCTATTCGTACCCTACTCCCCACATATCATGAGCATGGAAAATGAAAATCCATACACACACACATAAGGGATTTCGAGGAGGTTTGCAATAACCTTAATGGGCTGTAATGATGATATGGATTTGCTAAAGTTCGACGCATTTCCACCGACCCTAAAGCGATACACAAGATTCAATATGAATCTACCAGAGGTCTCAGAACCATAAGAAATCATGAGCCGCAAGCAGAGTTTTTAAAAAAATTCTTCAGCACTCATAAGACCAACAATTTGAAGAGACAAATTTACATTACTGCAGCCTCAAGACGGGTGAGAGGCCTCACAAAGGCTGGATAGATTCATGGAGACCATTAGCGTTTCGTCTACATCACGGTTTTGACACATGGATGTTGGTAAACTACTTATGGTGGTATGTCTCGCTGCAGCAATGATTTGAACTGTGCGTGGGGAGGATTTTCTAAGTAAGCATCCCATGAAGCCATGATTTTCCTTTCGAACTATGTGGTCAGAACTTCTAAGGCTCGGATGAACCAAACGAGAGAAATGGAAAGAAAATGCCTTCACCAACCCTAGGGTGGGATGTATGCACCGACAGAGAATGGAAATGAAAGCAGATTTCAACCCAGCTGTGTGAAGGTGGAGAAGCTTAGAAAGTAAACGGGCTCCATGAAGTGTAGTGAATTAAAAATCCCGCACAAGCCAATCCATGCACCACCCCCCAAATTCATTCACCTGTAAGAACACATCCCTACGGTCCTTCAAGTGAAGGATTTGATGTCGAATGTGTAATGATCAGAGACAACATAAGCCACAACAATCCAATGCTCCATAGTAGTAATACTCTACAATTCCAATCGAGAAATCATCCAGAACCCCTGTAAACCCACTCCCTATGTACCCCTGTGCCAAACTACGCTTAGTTCCACTGAACTACACCAGGTCACTAATAGACCTTCATGAATATAACATTAAATTTGGAGGCGGGTGGCAGGCAACTTTGTCGAGGAGCAAAAGGAATCAATGTGCAACCTGCACAAAGGATTGATACCGTTGAGAATACACTCGAACAAGAGAATAGATGGGCTCGAGAGCACCTAAATCAAAATTGATAACTATGATTCACCGTCAGATCAACAAGCTGCTGGAAGTACAAGAGCAGGGAGGTTCTTCACAAACATTGCCAACTTCTAAAGGAATTCATGAGGCTGGTCATCTAACAGTCAGAATGGATGAAGCATATTGGCACTCACCTTGAGGAGGAAAAGAGGTCAGATCAAATTCTGACAAGCAAAGCTCCTGTCAAGACTCCAAACAGTGGAGAAGAATTGCAACCGAAAGACATTCTCCTAAAGGAGGACTCCATAAATACAAAGATACCACCCCATTTCCACAAGCACTTAGAGGTAAGAAGAAAGCATCTCAAATGCTGGGTGTATCTGAAGTCCCGAGGCAGTGAAGGCCAACATACCTTCTCGACATAATCAAGCAAGTCCCCGACATGCAAAATTTTTGGAAAGATCTTTGCACAATCAAGAAGGGATTAGCATCGAGAAGAAGGCATTTCTAACTGAATGTCGCTGCCATAATCCAAAGCAAGAACCCCGCTAAATACAAGGATCCAAAGATTCCTACAATTTCATGAAATATCAAGGGAATTTGCATAGACAAACTATCGTCGATTTAGGGCTGTGAACCCATCGCCATACTCGTAGTATGCCAGCCAGGTTCGGGGTGAACTTAAACCTACCAACATCACACTATCATCGGCCATAGATTTATGTAATCCCTAAGGATAGCCGAGGATGTCTTAGTAAAGATACAAATTTACTACCCAAGATTTTGTCAGACGACACCGAGCCAATTGCAAATGAACCTAATCATGTGCCAATTATCCTAGGAAGACCATTTCTAGCCACTGCCAATGCAATCATCAATTTCCTAACGGAGCTGTTTTGTAACCATGCTTGGTAACATGACATCGAGTTAAACATATTCCATTTGAACACAAACACAGTGGTCATAAGATGAAAATCCAAAATGACTGATTAAGTCGTCTAATTGGTCAACATGCGTGGAAAGCTAAGCGCCTGTGAATTGCAAGGAATAGCCGGCCAAGGTGAAGAGCAGGTTTCGTATTGCCATCAACACCCACCGTAGCGTTAATTAATCAATCTTAATCCATCGCTGAGGACCAAGTCACCAATGGAAGTCCAACACCATGGACTCACCAAAGCATCACAGTTTGGTGTGAGATCATTCTCCTCGACTCCACCTTGAGTAAATTTTTGAATCAACTGTCTTATAAGTCAAAACCAATTGCAGCTCAAATAATTCTTACTTTTTGTTTTAATTTAGTCAATTTTAATAATTTCTTGCTATTTTTAGAAAGTTTCTAACTTGTGTTTTTCTTCTATATTTAGTAACTCATTTATATATTATAGTATTTTATATTAAATTTTTAATTATAGTTTTATATAATAATTTTTATTATAATAATCTTTTATTTTCTTACATTATTAATAATTAACCACTCGGAAATCGAGTCTCGAGTGCGGTGAAGGTGTTTGGCTCCAAATCTGCTGGCATTAGCAAAACTGCAATGATTCTTCAACTCTCTCTTCAGCCTATAAAAGAGAGGGGACGGTGGTTATTTAGTCACTCTACATTCCTCCCCTGTCCCATACAAGCCTCCCGAGTCACCCGAAATTCCACGCCACCCGCACCAAATTATCACGCATCACCATCGAGCCTGGTCATCAGGCCATTGTCTGAAACGAGCCATATTCCGCCCGCACCTATACCCACCTACACCTCAGCCACATGACCTCGTTCGCACCAAACAGTCTCCATACACAAATCGCCGAGCCCAAATTTCTCCAAGAGGCGTGCTCACAAGACTGAGCTCAGACGCCGTCCCGTCCATAAACGATCGCCATTTTCCGAGCACCGCACACCCCCAGCCACACCCGCAGGAGCCGCGCCTTCGCACGTGATCCAGGCCCCTGTGCCTCGCCTGAGCCCCCGGTCTGCCTACCCGCCTGGAAACATGATCGGCCGCCAAGAAGATCTGTATCGCCTTCTAGCACCGGTTTCATTCACGTCATCTTTCCCAAAGGTCTTATTGAGTACAGCTATGGTTCGCACTGCAGGTGGGTCCCGCTTCTGGCCACGGGTCGAATTTAGCACAATTGCAGCGAGGAGGAGCAGCCCCGCCCTAGCTCCCGGTCCCGCCGTACTCATCCCAAATCCGAGGCAACCCCGAGGAGCCCTCCACCCACTGATATCGACCCTATCGGGACCCCTGGCCCCGCTCACCAGGCCTCACGGAGAGATCTCAGGAGGCCCGGCCCTCCAAGCGACCCTTCACATCGTGCCCGAAAGCAGTCATCCCCATCCAGCCCCACCCATCGCTGCAAATTACATCCGGCAAATGAGACTTACATCATTACCTCGCTTGTCGCCACCTCCATGATCAGGAGGCCGCTTGTTTGCTCCGGGGCACCCCATCCCCGGAATGCTGACTACACTTATGGACTTTCATCAGAGTCATACTCTACGATGTCCTCAGATTGATGGTCGATCCCGCATCTGTGGATTTTGAATGCAGATGCTGCCACTTGACATGAGCACCTCCATCCTCCATCTCCGCCTTCGCGACTTCGGGAGATGCGATTATTAATTTCGTAGTTCTCAGCAGCTTCTCTACCATTCGATGACATCCTCGGAGTGATCTGGTCCGCTTGAGCCCAGCCACATGACGATCGCCAGAGTACTTAGAGCAAGTAGAAGATCTCAAGAAAGTGTTAGCCCGCATATACCGCCGCCTAATCTCGCATAGGGTTATCGAGCTCGGGGCCCACCCACCTCAAATGGGAGATGGTTCAGACATCGGCCCGAGACACCACAAACTGGCCAAGAGCCCGGAGGCGCCCCGCCTCGTACGTCGCGATTGACCATCTATTCAGACCAGCCTTATTCTACGGTGAAGATTATGCATACGGAGGGGGCTATCCTAGAGGTGGCTCTACCATCTCAAGGATACGGTTTAGTCCCTCTGAGTCGTGATGACTCTTGATGCATTTCAAGAAAAAGGTCCACCTGGTATCTGGTTCGAGCAGCAGAGTCTTCCACACGATGCCGTAGACTACTATGCTAGGTCCTCAGCATTTAGGTTTTCCTTTGAGCAGGCCCTTGATACAGGAGGATCCGATGCCCTCTAGTTCTGTCGTTGGAGCAAGTGATGGTCATGCCCGTATCTTTCCTCCTCCAGCAGCAGAACCAAGAGGAGGTACCGGATCAAAATGAGGATTCCCACAGATGATATGCATGCCCCCCGAGCCCGAGGTAGAGAGGAGTCCAAATTCTCCGTATATGTCCCTCCACTCCCTCCTCCACATTCTACATCCTACGGCCGCACTGAGACACCACGATCTGACTCGCACAAAGATTCACCCGAGCACGTCTGATGCCACCGAGAGATGTGGAGGTGCGATGGATGCTATATGTTCATCAATAGTTTCACCAAAGTAAAGACAGATCGTAGGTTTGGCTCATTTGTCACCCATCGCATCAGACATGACTCACTGGTCTTCTCTCCTCAGAAACCTTGATCGTGAGAGGAGCCCACCAGCAAAGAAAGAAATTCTCTTTCGATGTTTTATAAAGAAGAAGAAGAGTTTATAGATTCACCACCACCACAAAGAAGGAGGTGGTTGTGTTTCTTTTATATTTCATAGTTACCACTTTATCAACTCCTACCACTTTGATTTAGGATTTATGTGTTAAATTACAAGAAAGTGATACTTTCAGATATTTAGCTTTGTATTCATATACTAGCCATTTCTGACTATATCAAAAGCCATTCAAATAGATATTATTATTGCATTCTCGTATATCATGTTTCAGGCCTTCACCATATGTAATCGTTTTGTCTTCAATTGAATAATTGAATTTCTTCAATTGAACAATTGAATTGTTTTAATTGACAATTGAATCAGCTTCTTTGTTGAAAATTGAATCATTGCAAGTTACCTTTATGTTAGAACAAATTCCATGTTTGAAATAATTTTGTCACGAAGTTCAAAGATGCTCCAATCCTGAACATTTCTCCCTTAAGCTAATTCACACACGTACACTGTATTTGCTCCAATAGTCGCCAAATTATTTGCCCCTTTCACTTTGCATAAATCTACTTCAGTATGCCCGGCAACCTAGGATAGGCTTAGTTACCCATATATGAAGATCCTGCTCCTCCGTACAAAAGAAAAGAAAAGCAAAAAGAAAAAAGAAAAGAAGAAAAGAAAATAAAGTCGTGACATCATTTTGAAACCCGAGCACTGGGCCCAGGGTATATGGCGAAAAGCCTTTAAGTCCATGCCCTAAGCCTTAATTGGTCAGGAGTCATCGACTTAGTGTTCTATACTCAGTGGAATGGGCAGTATAGCTAATTTGTAGGTGCTTGATTCGAGATCATCCTAGTCCGGTGGTAGTCTCTCAGAGTCTAGCAGCCCGCAATGATCCTTTTCGCTTGATGCCCTAAACTCCAATTGGTCAGGAGTCATCTGTGACCCTCGCTACACCTACTGGTGAAGTCGTAGCTGAGTACTGCACCCCTACAATGTAGCCAATGTTGTTAAGAGTGTAGTTATTCATCTCTTTGTTGTTGTTCAACAACTTAAGGCCATGCCTGCTAGTCAGAGGGACAATTCTTGCAATTTATTGGCCCGATCTGGTTACATAAAGAACCATTGTGACTCTCGTGGAAATTCAAGCGAGAACTTCATGGGAACCAATATTGACCTAAAATTGTTCTTGTATGGTTTTGGCTCTTTCATGTCGGTTTTCAACCTTGTGTCAATTTTTTCACTTTTAAAGGTAATGTTTATTTGTATATACACCTTTAATCATAAACTTTAAAATCACGCATGTATCTCCTTTTGTTTTTGCATCATAAGGGACTAGCAACGCTTCAAAGTGATTTAGTACCTAAAGTAGCTATTTTTAGCCCCATTTTAGATAGGTTTTGAGTGCTTTTGCTCACTAACTGCGTCAATAATGCCACTGAAGTGTTCAGTTCCTCTTAATATCACTTATGCTGTTTAGAGGGTATTTTTTGGTTATTTTATGTGCTCGCATACCTCGAGTTCAATATCGAAAATATGTGTCGAACTTACGAAGATTGGAACCCATTTATCACCCTTCAAACATTTCAAAATTCAATGAAGGAAACGAAGGCAAAGGAGAAGAAATGATGCAAAGAGAGGGACGGAAGGTGCAAGCAGCTGAAGAATATGTGAACCTGTGAAATTCTCGCTATGATTGCTAAAATTCCTCACACTGGATCGAGAAAATTCTCGCAATCATAGCTAAAATTCCTCAAGTAACTGACAAATCTGAGAAATCCCTCACTGCTTCCAAACTCTCTAACTCGATCGTGCCCAGCAAACATCCACATCTCAAGTGCCCTGACAGAAACACAAATCCCAAACACTTCATTAAATCAACAGTAATAATGGATTCACTATCTCCACTCACATCATAGAACAATTTCGCCAACATAAACACTAGCTAAATTGTTCGCCCAGCAAAATCTCCGCCTTGTCATCTTGTGTAATTAATGCAAACCGACCTTCATTCTTGGTGTATTACTTTGTCCCTTTTGTTTTAGCTAAAAACAACAGAACTGTATAACGTCTTTCTATAATATCATAATATATATAAACTCCCCTATATATACTTTCAACCCGCATAAAATTTGTTGGGATACACTTTGAAGTACTTGTATTTTGAATAAAAGTTCTTCAGTTTTCATTTAGTAGGTTTGGTCTTTCTCTCTTCTCTCTCCTTCCCCTATTTTCTAGGCTACCAAACACCTCTCGAGGATGACAACTCAAAGATAAGCCACAAGCCCCATACTTTCAAGAGAAGGTAATCCAGCTTGGCTTTCAAAGTGCCGTGTGTTGTCCTCATGCTTTAAAAGCCACAGTAATCGTATTTATGGCTCCCATCTTTCAAATTAGGGCTGAATATCATTTAATGTCATTACTTGGCCAATACTTACCATGCTTTAGGCATAAAGGCATACTTATTGTTAGATGCAGTAATCGTTATTCTTAGACAAGTTTCATTTATTAACAAATGAGGTCGAAAAGTTAGGGTTTTGAACTTAAAGGGACTGTGAATGCATGTTACCGTGTGGTGACTCCCAAATAGGAGTGTTTCTAGGTTAGGTTTTCTAGTTAAACAAAGGACCCAATATGGCTTGACTATAGGTTGCTCGCCATGATGCGAGGATAAAACCCGAGGACACTCATACTCCCATGTTGTCAAGCTAGTGACCCAAACTCTTCAGTTACTCTTTTCAGTACTTCAATTTCTGGGCTTACAATTGTCTCAGCACTAAACAACTTCCACTCGCTTTGAAACAAATCCAAAAATCCAAAATTAAAAGCCTTCACCATTTTCAACACTAATAATGAGTTGTCAGCAAAGATACACCTCCTGATCATCCCACGCTATAGTATCATATTCAGACACATAAGAGAGTTAGTCTAGAATATAAATTTTGTTGATTCCGCTCACCCTACTGTGGCACGAATCAACTGCGCATCTCAAAGATTGACTTCGGCCTCTCCCAACTCATCATGGCCTCGACCTTCTTCCATCCACCACGCCTCGCTTCACCTCAAGAAGCCAAAACTGCACTTATCGAATCACGATAAATTGGATGGTCTCTCAACAATCAGAACATTAATCCTCAAATGATACCTACAAGTTCTACTGACCGGGAGTGTATCAAAATGTCATCCACCTAAGACTACGACAAACCGATCTAGATAGGGTCAGAATACCCCATGCATGAGGTCCATGAACAGCGCAACAAGACTGGCCAATCCAAAGGGCATCATCAAACTCAGTATGCCCATATCGCACCCTAAACGCTTATCTTAGATAATCACGCCTCCTAACCCTCACTGATGGTAACTAGTAAGGTCTATTTTGGGAGTAAACTCAAGGCTCCTCTCAAACTAGTCAAACAAATCATCAATCCTCTAAGAATGTGCACCGATTCGACCAGAACCCCTGTTCAATCGGCCTCGTAATCAATGCACAATCGAAGAGTCTTGTCCTCTTCTTGCAAATAGAACCGGAGCGCCCATGGTGAAGTGCTCACCAACGGTCCCCTTTGTCCAAGAGCGCTCCCCGTATTGGACTTCGAAGTCTCAGAATCTCAACCGTGCCATCCATGCCGAGTCATAGAGATGGGCGAAGTACCAGGTGTAACTCACCGGTCTACCACCTTCCGCGAGGCAATCCAGTAGCTCATCCGAAAAACATCCTCATACTCCGCAGTAATTACTCGAGGTAGATCTAAGTCCGCCTCACTCGTCCCTGTGGTAAGGTTTGCTAGCCAACCCACAACTCGTCTCGACACTGACTCGTACACCAAGCTCCGGGGGGGCAAAATATCAGTTATCTCTCAAATACAACACGAGTACCGTCCCGCAAAGCATAACCTCCCACGCTCACAATTGATGACGACCCCTGTATCAAGCCACCAATTCCATCCCAAGGATGACGCGAACTCTGATGATGTCCATGACCTCAAGTCCACCAGAGGAACTCAGATCTCTAACTCCCGCAATCACGACATATCATACCTATCCTCGCTCCTAATCCCTAGGGAGAACTCATACAAGGCCTCTAAGGCCTCAACCTCTAAGGCTTCCAATCTCTTATCACAACTGATAAAGAATGAACGAATGCTACACCCGACCAAATACTCATTTACAAAGTAGAGAGCAAACAAAATTCCCAGATAACTCGGGTCGATTCACGACTAACCTAAGGGTGTAATGGCGTAGACACTCCCCTAAACCCCTAACATCCTTGCCTGTGGGCCTCATCCTCCGGCCGCCGACACTTGGCCTCCTCCGCACCCGCTCGTGTAATCTGAGGTGCCCGTGTTGCACCTCCCCAGACACCTGAATTCAGCCCTTCGTTTGAGACGCACTCAGAGAACACATCGATTCCTCCGCCTCATCATCCCCACTGGGATCATGTCTAAAACTGACCTCGCTCTAAGGGCAATCCCTTCCCGATATGTCCAGTCACTGGCAATGGTACACCATTTGCTCACAAATTCGATCAAGAACCTCCACTCCTCCGCCCGGATGGCCACTACCTGAACCCTCGTAATCCCACACTCCCCACTCCCACAACCCGTGAAGACCTGACTCTCCTTCCTCCTACACTAAGACCTGCAGATCCCGAAAGGCTCCGAGCATCTCGGACTCCTCTCCGCGGCCTCCGCACGTCCCAACCACAGTCCATGTCCCCAGAGGCGAAGTCCTGAAGGATCCCGCCCCGAACGGACAACTTGCCCATTCTCGAATCTCCGACTCGCCATGTCCGTGGCCACGTAGGGGTCATCACGAAAACGGCCAAATTCCGTGAACCTAGCCACATACTCCATCAAGCAGTTCCAGTCCCTTACCTCCAACCTAGGAACTCCCGAGCCTCTCGCGTGACGTAAAGGTCCGGAAAATATTCGCCCCATGAAAAGACTGCGGAACTCGCCCATGTCATTGCCTCTAGATCCCTAGAGGTCTTTACCTAGTTCCACCATAATCGGGCCTCACCCTCTAGCCGGAATGTCACCTGATCTGGTCTCTGGTTTACAGAATCCATACTCCACATTCTTCCTGATCTAGTGGTGAACCAATTTATGTCACAACCAGATCCCCCAAGGAGTCAAGTCTGATAAGACTGGGCTCCCAAACCTCGCTGATGTTTCACCCAACCCTCCTTCACATACCGCTACACTAGCCTCATGCACAAGAAGAATTAAGAATACTCCACAAATTTTTAACAAACAAAAGCCCAAGGTCAAATATCAGGTGTCACAAGACTTCTGGGATTTTAACTTACGTCCCGTCATCGACTAGCCCTACACATGCTTCTGAAATTCTAAGTGTTAGATTCAATGTAGTATCTCAAGGTGTAAACACAACCTCGAGATGATTATTCATACCCAAAATATTTCATACAGCAAAGTCAATGTAATTTAGGTAAATGCAAGACACTAAGTCAATATATTAAATCATATTTAACAACAAATTCTTTTTTTCATTTATTTTATTTTATTTAAAAATATATTTTTTTTTATTTTATTTATTTTTTTGAAAACCTAGTGAAGTCGTTGCTCATGAACAAAGGTCCCAAACAGTTGACTCAAAAGAACAGAACTCTCTCATCCAAACTCAGCGTCAACTATGAGTGGCAATCCACCTTATCCACCCGGTGAGATGATAATACGCACGCACAAGCCTCAGCGCCTTGTGGCGTGGTGTCACGCTACCGCCTTGGCCGTGTCGCAGTTGCCTCGCATGTACCGTGTCGTGCCTATCTCATGGCTAATAGTCCCAAACAGCCCAAGCTCTTCGCCTATCACGATACAACCGATCAGACATGACAGGCATCCCGGCGCGCCAGCGCCTTCCAGCCAATAATGACACAAACGACGATCGCGGACACACCTCCGCCAGCCTCCCTCTCACAATGATACATCGATCAGACAGCACGGCACTCCACTTCACCAGCCAGACGATCGCGCCACCAGATCGAGACGACCGCCACAACAGATTGCAGCGCACATGCTCGACCGCGGTCGTACCGAGCCTCCACTATCGCGCCGATCCCCTCACAAGCATTCCATGCTTATCAAAGTCACGATACGTTTCATCAGACGTGACTAAATGAAGAATGGGCAGATTTAAATTTCGTCGCCTCTAACGCTTTTTTTTTTTTTTTTCACATCATTTTTCTCATCCACATCCAACCAGTGTAAACCATCCACATATACATTATTTATATATATATGATATATATGTATATATATATATATATATACATATATATATATATATATATATATATATAAAAACTCCTTTTTTCTGTCCCAAAGATAACCAAATAAATTATTAAATTTTTATCCTTTTTCAAGTTTTAATCAGAAACCTCAAAAAATTCCTCAACACATTTTTTCCTATGTGCTATTCACTACACACAATCTACAGCTAGATCATACATGTCAATATCATGTTATGCACACCATTCACACATAAAACACAATGCATGCAAAGGTTCTAACTGCGCCTATTCAGTCCCAGATTCAGATACCCATGCTATACACTCTAAGACCACGGCCTGCCTAAGTCCCCACCCTATATGTCGATACCTAAGCTCGATACTGCTTCAGTCAGGACAGACTGGAACTTATGGATACCCAAACCCGAGCTCCCTAGGTAACCATTTACCTGTTTTTAATACTGTCGTGATAATTTAAATCTCGGGGGTCCATGATAACCCACAACATGCGGAATACCAGTGATCGTAACCCGACACCACTCATAAAAATCGGGCGTAGTCCCTTTGTACGAGAGCCTTCACCCAAGGCACAAAACTCTGTCCCAACAATCAACAACCGACCACACCGGGTCCACATACGAGCAAAATAGCCACTGGGGCCATGCATCAACACTACAAAAATATATACATGGTCTTCCATTTAATATCTACAGAAGAAGACACAATCCATTTAATCAATACATTAAAACTTACACCTCTAATACATGTTATACAAAAGTCTCACTAAAGCCACTAACCCATTTCTGTGCCTGTACTCACTGTGATGCCCCAGACACCTTCGTACTTGAAATATGATCCTCCACAGTGGTGAGCAAAGCCCAGAGGGATAATTTCCTACATGGGTTACTTCTCCCACCTAAGTGCACATGTCATGACAAACAATCACATCCAAAGAATTACATAAACCTACTCAATGTCTACATGCCTAATTCCATGTCCTAAACCCATCTGAATCCCACAAGAGGTCATATGCCTGTTTAATGCGAAATATCCAGCTTTCTAAAACAAAAGCTTTTGTTCTTGAAATTTACTTACCCTAGGATTCCTGTGAAATATATCACACATCCCCGAGGGCTTTTAATTGCTTGATAACACTAAACAATTATGGTCATCATCCGGGCGGATCTGGCTGATTTAATTTCAAGGCAATTCTTTGGAAAATCTTCCTTCGAAATTCCTTTCACAAACATTTTTCATTTTTCTTTTCTTTCATGTCATGCACTCACTCCTAATATTCTAGTGGTGCCTCAAAAGATATCATGGAATGCATTATGCTGTAATCCTAATAACTCATGCTAATATATAAAACATGTATATACTTAACATAATTAATCCACATAAATCATGTTATTCAAATTCACAATCAATAACACTAAAATTAGCCTTTACATGAGTTAATTAATGTCATGGCAATTCATTTTGAATCACTCAACATCATAAAAATTCACACCAAAATCACATCACCATTCACATGAACAAAGGAAACCAGTTGTATATTGTTCACGCCACAACAACGGGGATTTTCCAAATTTCTGTCACACCTGTCTTTTGGAGATCCAAACACATCCAAGCTCAACGACCCAACCATTTACATGGCTCTAATAAAGAATAACACAAGTAGAAAAGATCCCCACCTCGAGTTGCTCAACTCCATCAAATCCAGATCCACGCAGAGCCTCCACCACAGAGATTGACTTCTCATTTTGTTCCAATGGTAACCACCCACCAACGGCCTAAATCTAGAGAGAAGGTACACTTTCTCTCTCTAGATTTGTACAACTTCAGTTTACTACACAAAATTCCAGCCCTCTGCCCGTTTTTTTGTGTTTTAATGGAGAAGACAATTATTTCAAGTTTTGTCTTATTCTCATTAACTTTTTCATTAATTCAACTTCTGTCATTTTGTCTTGATTTTTGACACTTTGCACAATCTCAACCATTCATTCCCACCATCTCTAACTTACGCATGCTACAAACGAAGATATGAAGAAGTTTTCCTTCACTACATCACACGCCCTTATAAGTCGTTTTGACGCACTCCTCATCCCAGCCAAACCCAAAAACGAATCCACACTCATTTTCCAACATCAATCACGCATTATTTACCCATAATGATTCAGTAACTAAGTCGGGCTTCATCATCCGAGATCAGAAAATTCTTGGATTTTGACCCAAATTATAATTTCTTATCATTTTTCTGTAAAATTGAATTCTTCTCACCCATGAATATAGAAACTCCCCACTCCTTCCTTTCCTTCTCTCTCCCTCTCCCCATGCCCACTGCCCCTTTTTGTCTTCTCATATTCCGTTTCTGTTTATCCTTTTTTTTTTCTTTTTTTTTATAATTTGGATGGCCACTACATCGCACTACGGTCCATATCTCATTCAGTTCATTTCACTTAAACAATTTATTTCTTTTCTGTTCAATATTTGGGCCTAATTAGTCCTCATCCCACTTCCGATTTAAAAATCTCATCCCCGGGTTACTGGCGACTTATCACCAAAAATCGTAAAATATCTTTTCATCATCTTGTAATTCGACTAAACTTTTCCATTACTAGATTTCGCGAGATGAATTTACCCGCATAGTCCTGCTTCTTATCATCCAAAGATCTAAAATTTTATAGCTCTCAATCAAATTGAAATCATTAATATATTATCATTTTACCATTTTTTAAAAATTTCTAATTTTTTATTTTACAAATAAAATGATAACACATGGCTAATTTCTACAATCCATGCAACAAAATCCTCATGGTTACACCTCAAAGAAAAACTTGTCACCCAAATCAAACAAAATCCAAATTCAGATTCAAACCTAGATTCTTCATGAAATGTGTACTGCACGTCCAAAAAGAACATTAAGGACCCACACAACCACGTGAAATTGATAAGAAAAGAACAACCCAAATACATTCTTCCATAATGAAAATGTTATTTTACATTTTTAGTCTTGACCTTCTTAACTTAAATTTTCCCATCACATAAACGAATTATATCAAGGAATTCTAGATTGTACAACTCCATAAAATTTTTAAAAGATAATGCACCATAGAGAAAATAAAATGAACAGAATACAAGAAACTAGTGAAACAAGAAGAGAATGGCTTGATACCCTCATTTAGCATACCACGCTGAAAAAGCAATAATGGGGTGAGGTGTGATGGTGAAACCAACAGAATGTTAGCATTTATAGTCAATGGTGCGATTGAGAAATGGGAGAGGAGGATGAAAACAGTGATAATATAGAAACAAAGGAAATGTTGCAAATGCATGAGATAGAAAGAATACATCCTGCAGAGATTGGGTTAGAACATGGATGGTTCAAATTTCAAACAAATTTATGAGAATCAATTTTTTGTAAAATTAAATACTAATATTTTTTCATCTAAATTAGTATAACTTAACTTAAAAAGTCAAAATCTGATACCTAATATTATTTTGTTTGTCCATTTATCAATTAAAATGTCAATTATCTTAATTTTCAAACTTGACAAAGTAATCTGAACCCATTCACATTTTAAAATAAATGTTTATTCAAATTTATTAATTATTAGTTCACTTATAAATATTAAATAAATATAAATTTATGCTTTGTAGTTAAAAAATATCATGTTAGATTCTATGTTTATGAAAATGTCTTTATATCACTTATTTTTATATGTAAATATCAATCACCTGATTTATATTGAAATTAGACAATTTGGAAATGTTACTAGATAAATTTAGTAAAAATAACTGCTATCAGAGTTTCAAAAAATTTAAAACTACTTAAGTTTTAAATTAATATCACCTTATATAATATATAAATAGATAGTAGTATTTATTTTATATAAATTTTATAACAAAAATTAAATTTGAAATACTTTATATATTAGATGTGTTATTATATATATATATATATATATATATATATATATATATATATATATATATATATATATATATTAAGAAAAATATATTTATGTGAGTGAAATAATTTGTCACCTAAAGTATACATTTCCCCAACCGCAAAATATTTATCAACGAAAAAGTTTTGTATCATGTTCATTGTTTCACTAAAGTATTCTAACGAAAATCATATTTTCATTGGCAAAATTTTCTTGACAAAAGTAACATTTTGTAACTAAATTTTTTTCAACGAAATGTTTTATCAATAAAAGTAATGATTTTTATCTTTACCATAAATTTGTCTTAAAGTTAATTAGCGAAAATTTATTTTCGTTGCCCAATCCTTTTACAAACAGAATAATATTGTTTATAAAAGGTTTTGCCCATATATTTTAAAATTGTTGCAAATGATATGAGAACCTTTAGTAACCAAATATTTTATGCAAAAATATTCTTAATGATGAAAATTTGTTTCGCAAAACATTTTATATTTTTAAGTTTTTCATCATTATTTATGATTTTGGATAGTTTTTAAACCTGAATAAAGCATTGTAATACAAAAATCTCATTCTAAAGTTTATTTGTTAAAATTCAAAATATATATTAAATAAATTAATTAGAAAAATATTTATCTATAATAAATGATTGTAATAGTTGAGTATGCATTATTATAACATAGCCTAATAAATTAGTTCTTCAATAAAGTATTAATTACATTACAACCATATCAATATTAATAAAAAAAATCAACTATATGTATATTACAAAGAATCTATCAAAAGGACTCTTGGCTCAATTACAAATAACACACATAAGATCTCTTTGAATTGCTAACGATGTTGATCATGGTATGACTATTGGTCTTCAAAACTAAGGTTGTTGATATATCATGACCTTTGAATCAAAACTTTGTTATAGATTTTCATCTCAATCATATTCGTCACAACTTCCTTTTGGTAGTAGCAATGTTGGAACTGTAGCATCCTTCTCTTATTAATACAAAATAAAAAAACAAAACAAATTAGGCAATGAATTACATAGTAATAATATTATCTATTTTATGCATGTAAGGTACATAATAACGAAATAATATTGTTATGCCTTTTTCCTCTAAGAGATTATGGTTTTTTTTTATTGATTTATAAATTAAAATATTTCTAAATGACATTTTAATTACATAACTCAATGAATATTAAAATTATCATATGGTATCAAATCAATACATTACTATGTGATTTGATAAATGTCTATTAAACTTTTAAAGAGTCACAACCAAAATCACTACAAATAAGTCTCTCCAAACAAACATTCAAGAGTCAACTTTTTATCAAACCCAAACTAAACTATATCATTTTTTTTTAAATAATCTATGAAGCTCTAAAAATTTCAATTCCTGAAAAGAGGTGTAAAAACAAACAAAAACAAAATGTCATTGTGCACTTAATCAACTTGTAACCATCTATTCTTTCAAACAACATATTTATAATTAAATCCTGGAACACTTGTAATTTTTCATATATACTACTATGGCGGACTTACAACTTTAATGTAAAGAAAACAAAAATAAAAATTAATTTTACCTAATCTAATAGAAGTTTTGCAAACTAAGAAAAAATTCCTTTACAAGGGAAAGAACAGTCTAAATAGCAAGATGTGGCTACTCTCAACCATCCATGTCACGTAACCTCAGGGTTACATCCCAAAAAAACTAGATCGCCCAAATCAAACAAAACCAAATTCAGATTCAAACACAAATCTCTACTTGACGTGTGTACTCACAACCAAAAGAACATCAAGGACCCACATATAGCCACATGAAATCAGATGATATGCAACATCGAATCCAAATTCTTCCATATTGAAAAGGTTATTTTAAGATTTAATCGTTTTTTTACTTCAATAATGATGACATGGTCAAGCAAATGTCCTAGTATGTAGGAGATGTGGTTGAAGATGTTCACCGCTTTGATTTTTTGTTAGTTTGTAGATTCCTAAAAATCCGCACATGTTGGTTAGTAAGTCCTAAAAGTCTGCACATGTTGATTAGTGATTAAAGTGTCGACTATCTCTATTTAAGATTTAAGTTTGCTGTCATTTAATATATCGAGTGTGTGGAATTTCCAACATCTGGTATCAGAGATGGCATTTAAAAAAAAAAAGTGATACCTCTTGCAGCAATAAGATCTCATGGCATCTGAGAGTAATGGTTTTGTGTAACCAGTAATTCTTCACTTCAATGGTCACTATGACCATTGGAGCATGTTAATGGATTTTTTAAGGTCCAAAGAGTTTTGGGATATTGTAGAGAATAGAGTTACTAAACCAGCTGAGGGAGAAAAACTCACTGAAGCACAATTTAAGGCTTTGGCAGATCGAAAGCAAAGAACTATTTGTTCCAAGCAATTGATCGTTTGATTTTGGAGACTATTCTTCAAAAGGATACCTCCTAACATATTTGGGATTCAATGAAAAAGAAGTATTCAGTGTAAGACCCGAGAAATTTCAATTTCTGGAAAAAGGGCAAAATCGTAATTTTGATTACAAAGTTGTTAATTTCGGTTAAAAATTCGTAATTTATTCTCTAGGATCTCGGATGATGAACGGATTTCAATTATTAATCGTCTCTCGAAATCTAGCTAGCACATGTACTTCTGGCCGACCCGGTGACAATGACTTACATCGCGAGGTCAAGCCGGTGCCGTAAAACGATTTTCGATGCCACGAAGCTCATGATATAATATGTACTCATGCGCTATGTTTTGCGATTTAGTCGAGAACAATGAACGTGGATGAACCCAGATAACAATAACGCCAAACCTGAATATGGATGATTTGGCATTTAGAAAAGCTTAAGTCACTAAACGACAAAAGACGGAATACCGCCTTCCTCAATTGAAATAAAGAAAACGTATGAGCTCAGTAGCTGCAGAAGCAAAAATGGTGTTCTTTTTAGCGGTAAGCTTCACTTCTCTCTAAAATACAAGAATCCGACCGTCATACACAGCATGAGAACCGGCCTACACCTGAGTAGGCTTTTCACAAAATTCTGGATGAGTTTCAAACTCCAAGACAGAGCCTCACTTTTATTCCCGCAAGATTCTTTACAACAAGCTGTTCGAATGAGCCAAGAAAAGTCATTGATCTATCCCAAACTCGTGGGATCGAATTAATATACATTTTGAAACCAAAATGTTTAGCCCAGAATCGGTGAGGGCTTTTTTTCGGGGTGTTTTAATTCACAAAGTTTGTATTAAATCATGTATTGATTTCGTAATGAGCCCGAAACCCGCCTAAACGCGGCCTATGCGAACCGACATCAGGATTTGGTCTAGAATAGTAAACGAGGCTCTACCTATTCCCGAGAATAGTGTTCACAAAAAAATATATTCAGGTGAAATGTGCTCGGGTCGAAAGTGATTCAAGTTGAATCGCTTGTTTGATCATTAGCCCATGAGCTAATTTTGATGTTTGAAATGATAATTACATGACATGATCAGGTGATCGATATTATGTGGATATGTGCATGCTTATATATTTGCATGTGATACCGTATTTGAAATGACATACATAGCATTCCATATGCACCTAACATCCTAGGACTATAGGAGTAGTGCATGAGACGAGTCTAGAGAAAAATGGTTCTGGGAGGGCTGTCTAAAACTAGAAATGATCGGGGAGGGGTAGTCCATACTTAAAATATCAATCGTCGGAGACTACTCCAACTGGACATACATCGGGAGGGTATCCACATACAATATCACCCGTTTCAAGGGAGACGACCCAACTGGAGCACATCGGAGGGTAGTCCACTTCAAATATAACATCTAGAGATGTCCAAGCAATTTGCAACATCAGTAGTCCACCAATAGAACATAATATTCTCATACGAGGCTTAGGCGAGTGTGAGGGAGTCGGTGAGGACCTCGGATCCGAAGCCGGGTCATGTAGACATTCAAGTAGATCATGCATTTGCTCGAATGTGTGTTTAATTCGAATATTGCACTGTAATTCTAGTGGTGAAAGATTCACTTCAGTAACATTCCACCATCAACATTACCACCTCACAAGGGATATTATTTTATAGGTACAGAGCGGCGAGAGGGACGACTCAAGGCCCCAGAGGCCGAGCTCAGGAAGAAAGCCTGTGTGTGGCTTTGATGATTTTTCCACATGTATTAGAATTCTAATTTTGATATATGTTTGAGTAAGAGTAATTTACTAACTCTTAAAACTATTAGATATAGTTAATCCATAGTTGGTGTATTGTGATGAGTATTGTTTACGGGCCTAAGTGGCCGCTTAATTATGTCGGGATTATATCGGATCAAGCCAGGGGATGTATACGCAGATCGTATTTCGGGTAGAGCTCTCCGCACAAAGGAGACTCTCGCCTCGATTTTCTCTCTCAAGTGGTACCGGTAACCCGACATCCACTTGTATTCCGCGGCCGACGAGTAGTCAACGCACCCCTGGCTTGGGGCGCCAAGATTCAGGCACAACTAGGTAAAGCTTGTTACCAATTTCTAAATTTTTAAGAGACTTTGAGATTCTTCAAATGAAATCAAGTGAGTATGTTATAGATTTCTTTGAGAGGACAATGGGAATTGCAAACAAGATGCACTTCCATGGTTAAGCCATGAAAGATGTTAAAATTGTTGAGAAAATCTTTAGATTAATTACTTCAAAGTGGGACTATGTTGTCGGTTCCATTGAAGAGTCTAAAGACGTTGACCATATGTCCATCAATGAGCTTTAGAGTTCTTCGCTTGTTCATTGTAAAAACTGAGAAAAATTGGATTTTCTAAAAAAGGCTAAACGGTAAATTGCCAAAATAGTACAGGTTGAATACTTGGAAATCTTTTAGATCTTGGATGATGAAACAAACTTTGCTTTTGAATTTCACGACCTTCGAGACTATCGATTTTCAAGTTTTTTGGGGCGATCAGCCCAAAGTGACTTTATGAGATTGTTTACTTAAAATATCTAAACTGAATCGAGACGGTTGAGTAGCTTCAGGCCAAAATCATACCCGAACGAGGGTGGACACGTGGCACGACGTGGGCCACACATCCAACTTAAACTTAAGTTGGGACAAAAGAGGAATTAGGGCAAAAAGAGCCCATTTTTCCTGGTTTGACCGAGAGAGAGGGGAGAAGAGAGAAAAAGGGCAGCCAAGGCTTCCTTCGAAGATCTACGGTGAGTTCATGGCGGTTTTTGTCGCTAAGAACAAAATTCATCACACGACTAGAGGTACGGTTGTAGTACTCTAAAAAGAGGAATTTCGCCAAAGTTCAAAGATGGGAGATTTCGGGATATCAAAGTTTTTGGGTCTTGAAGGCTTCCTACCCATAAAAATATCTTGTGAGGTGCGGACTCCTTCCTACCTTGGCTTACTTTCCATCTTTGGGCTGGGAAAAGAGGGTTTTTTGATTAAGGGCCGGCTCGCAATGAAAAATGGGATTTTCTAAAAACAATATTTCTGTGCTACGCCAGTGTAGTGGAAAGGCCCGCCTCAAGGTAGGTCCACCTAGGTGTGGACATGTTCACCTAAGTAAACCTAAGGACAAAGAATGCGGACTTTCTAGTCCGCCTAGGTGAGCAATGCCTCACCTAGGCGAACCACTCCGCCTAGGCGAAGGTAGCTATGCTCAGCAGCCCGCGGGCCGTCCGAGGCCTACTGGCTTGTTTGTGGTCGGTCTCGGGCCTCGTTTGTGTTGCTAGCCTTGCTTCGCGGCCATTATGTGACTTGTTTGCACAGTCATTGCTTGATTAAGGGGTGGCATGCCTGATGTCAATGCGTGGAGTTTAATACGCTGACATGTGATGAATCGTGTGTGCAACGGCTATGACATGGCTTCGACTTGTTAGCCGTGCTGCTACTTGACAAATGTGCGGACTCGTCAGGGGTCTTATATGAGTACTCCAACATATTTATGTGTGATGAATCGTTGTGTCCAATGGCCATTACATGGCTTGCTTGTTTGTGTGTCATTGCTTGATCATAGAATGACATATTAAGTGTGAATGTTGATATTTGCTTGCATGATATATTGACATGAATGATATAATGTATGAAAGTCATATGCAGGTGATGTGATTGTCCATGACACCAGGTAAATAGTGTGGGTTGTGTTGTCCATGTAGCCTTCATTATGCATGTGACATGATATAACTTGTAATGGCATATTGCATTTCATATGCACGGGGACATCGCATTAAATAGGTTTGAGTGCATGGTTAGAAATCGATAATCGTTGCTGTGTCGATTAGGTGGGTTCGATTAAATGACAACGCCTAAGAGAGTCGCACGGTTGATTGAAATGGTAAAGAAAATATGTGTTGGGTATCAGCAAGATGGGATAGATCCCCCCCTTAGGTGAAAGACCCGCCAATTATGGTCAGACATAGTCCCCAATGGTGAAAGGCCGTAAAAGTGTTTAGGTTTGCAGAGCCCGTGGTGAGACACCAAAAATCTGCTACCATAAAAAAGAGCATGATTTTAAATATAAAATAATCATTGTGATGTATCATCCAAAAAGCATTTAGTTTATAAACAAATGAAATTTGTTTTGAAAATGATCATTGGATGTCATCCAGAATGATGGTTTTTCACACATGGGCGTAGGTGTTGTGTGAGGGAGTCGGTGAGGACTCGAGCGCATGGTACATGATGAGTCGCATCTCATTTCATGGCATGGCATGTAAGATTCCATATAGAATTGGCATGTTCTCATTGAAATGTTAAGTGAACATTGCATGTGCACTTAGGTGGAGAGTAGCCCTTATAGGAGGTATTCTCTATCATGCGTGGCTCACCCTTTGCGGGACAACGTCAAGCAATGTGGTTGACACCGGTGGACTGCCTCTGATCGAGGCCTGATTGTGAAGAAGGCCTACATGTGGGCCTTGATAAATCTGTAAAAATGCTAGGACAAACTAGTTCTAGCATTTACTTTATATAAGAATTGTAATTAAATTCCTTTGACTATCGTCAATATAGTCGTGAATGTAATAATGAAAAGAGGGTCATGATCTGACTCTTGCTGATTGCATTTATGTGCATTATTTTCATATATTTTTAATTTAATATGAATGAATGGGTCCTTGTGAAGGGACGACGAGGTGGTGCCGAAAGTAACCCAATCTCCTCCACGATTAAATGGCACCCTGCCTAGTACTAAAGTCTTAGGTGCTACTACATGGCCTAAGGTAAAGACTTCCGCGGGTTGATGGCTAGTCAACAGGACCCCTAGAAATTAGGGTGTCATAGCTTAGTATCAGAGCCTAGGTATACGGCTACCTAGGGCTTGATGGATAAGGGTCTAGGTCATTAGATTCATTGAGTTTTGGTGTCACAGTTTGTACATCAGAACATAGGTATGTGACTACCTAGGGATTGATGGGCATGTTTAGGACAATTGTATCTATCAGGTGTATTTCATGTTTATGCCTAAATGTGCTATGTTAGTGTTATGTTGTGTGAATCATATACATGGTAGATTGTGTATAGGAAAAGAGGAACACTAGGGTTGGGAAAACATAACCTTAGAGGTTCGGAAAAAAATGAACTGGATAGTTCGAGATGTTAGAGGTCTATTAGTAGTTAGAACATGCACTACTAGTTAGACTAGAAAATGAATCTCAATTTGCTATTTGACATGTGTAGATGACAAGTCGAGGAAGAGGACGTAAAGGCAATGGAAAGGGCAACAACCAACCACTACCGACTTTTACCAACAAGCCTTCATGGAGGCTATTAGTGCTGTGATTGCTACCATTGCGCAGGTGAGTGTTGTGGTTACCACCATTGCACATCTAGTGCAAATGTGGGCCAAAGAGGACCGAGTAACCTCCAAAGGTTTAAGGCACTTCATCCTCCAACCTTCAAGGGAGGAGGGGAACAGATGGAGGTCGATCATTGGTTTCGGCAAGTTGGCAAGATTTTGGAGGCTATGGAGATCACCTCCAATGCCATAAGAATAAGGCTAGCTACATTCCAACTAGAGGGTGAATCCCAAGTATGGTGGGATTGGGTCAAAGCCTCGAGGAACCCAGTACGACACGAAGAGTTCCGTGAGCCTTCATGGGCAAGTATTTCCCACATTTCACGACATGCAAAGCTTTCAGGGAGTTCCTAGAGTCAAAACAAGGAATGATGACTCCGTGCTCAAACATCAGCTAAGTTCATCGAATTTAGCACGCTTCGTGGATGATTATGTGGCACTGGACACACAAAAGTGGAGAAAATTTGTAGGATTGTTTGAAATTATCTATTCTGGGGTAAATCGTGGGACCTATCTCCAGAAGATACTGACTCGACATTTAATAGCTATGACAATAGAGAGGGAAGTGGATGACGCATGGAGCATACGGGACATGGGTGCTAGTGATAAGAGGAAGAAGAGCCAACTCTCTTCTTCTAGCTCGGGAAAAAAGTAGAGGACTTATGCTCCACGAGGGTTTTAGAGACAAGGTCATGGCCACTGTGGCCAAGGCCGGGATCGCCATCCCAAAACTGGGAGGCACTTGCCACCCTAGCAAGCCGTGGCAAAGGGTGTGAGCCTCCAATGCCACCGCTCCGATTAATTTTAGACCTGGACGTCCCGAGGTAAGGATCCTGCAGTTATGGGCTATCACCACAATCCTAGTCACTGAGGGACATGCAATGCATATCTATTTGTTCCTCCCTACCCCACCATAGGCCAGGGAAGACAATATCAGTCCTAAGGTGTTGTGCAAGCACCTACTATCATAGACAAAGCATGTGGGCTAGGCATGGGTCGAGGTCGATGGGCTCACAGCCGACTTCAGGACTGTGGGTTTGTCTATGCCATCACACCACAAATTGAGCCTGCAAATCAATCGATTATTCAGGGTACATTTCTACTCTTTCGCTTATGTGCAAGGATATTGTTTGATTATGGTGCATCTCATTCATTCATTGCTGCATCATGTGTGAAAGGTTTGGGCTTAGAGGTTGAAACCTTGGAAAAGTCGTTGTATGTGAATTCTCCCCTAGGAACTAAGTTGAGTGTTGATAAGATATGTTGGGATTGTGAGCTAGAGATCTTAGGGATTCTACTCACCGTGGACTTGAGGGTCATGGACATGTCGAAGTTTGATGTCATCCTTAGGATGGACTGGTTGATGGCACATCGAGTCGTCATTGATTGTGATCAGATGAGGTTACCGTCACACACCGGATGATGATTGCGGTTACATTTCAGGGGATAAGTATGATGTGTTTTACCCCGAGCAAGGTACTGAATTTCTATGTGGAATGGCAACTCGCAGGTAGTCAAGTAAGCCTTACCCTAGAAGACGAGGTGAGATAGGATTTGGATCTACCTCGAGTGATTTGTGAGTACGAGGATGTTTTTTTGGATGAACTACCGGGATTACCTCCGTATAAGGATGTAGACTTCGTTATTGAGTTACACCTGGTACATTGCCTATTTCTATGACTCCGCATATAATGGCACCCATCGAAGTCAGCAGGAGCCCAAGGTCCAATCAAGAATTATCGACCGAGGCTCTCGCCTAGACCTCGCACTTCACCTCAGGACCTCTCTACCCGACCCGACCCGCTTGGGCGGATCCGAACCGAGATCGGGATGCCACTAAAATCACTCAATCACTCAAAATCATATCTCTTACTGTGGCTGACATAAAATTTTGGGCAAGCCCATAAACATTTAACAAAATACATATTGGTACGAAGGCATTCAGCCTTTTCAAAATGATTTACAAAAATAGATGTTCAAGTGGTTCAAATTGTTTTTACAAAATATCAATATCCAAAAGAAAGACGGAATGAATGCACATGCTCTGAGCATACCCGAAATTTCCTTCTTATAACTTGACGCTCCTGATCTTCGGGTCCGCTTCGATCACTATCTATCACTTCTGACCGCGCATTGCAAACAATACGCCTAAGCATTTTCATGCTTAGTGTTCTATTCAAATCCATTCTCGCTCGTTTAAATCAAATTATGCAATTTAACAGTTAAAAACCTCAAACCATTATGGATAATCAATATAAATACAAATAAAATATACTTGTTTTATATACAATCGCTATGGTTCGTTGGATCATCCCAAAATACACTTTCATATTCAATATTTCGTAACTTCAGAATCAATTCAATTATGCTCGCAAATTCGCCGCTTTGTAATTCAATTTAATTCTCAAAATCAATCTACCAAAATCAATCTGCTATGCTAATCACCCATCATTAATCAATCTCATTATGCCCTTTAACGACTTAACCTATGTCTTCTCGATATACAGATACGAGTCACCTAAGACGGTTCCACACGCAGCCAGATCAAATGGTTTTATAACACAAGACATCCCTTGCATGGTCAGACCGGTTATAAACAATCAAATATAACAACACTACCGATACCTGGCCCGCCGGGTCGTTTGATCTGAGTGACACATCAATACAATACCGCAGATCGCTTATTCGAATCTCATTGGTATACCAATCTATCCTTAATGCGAAATAAACGGTTAACATTCTATTAAGGGTGTTCAAATCCTTTATAGCAAAATATAGTACAATATGTACGCTTGTATAAATAGTTTATTTTCAATAATCATGCAATTTTTATATGCAAACATTTCACAATCCTTTCAAACTCACTAAATCAATTCAATATGCTTCTGTAACAAAACATGCAAAACTTGAAACGAGGAATAGGGGAGTCGGTAGAACAAACATTTCCAAATTTTGAAACGAGGAATATGAGTAAGTAGAATGTGTTCCCAAAATCTTTGCACTTTGATTCCAACTGGAATCTCAATCTCGCTTGGCTTTTCCCCGTCACCCCTATTCCAAACCATTAAAGAACAACATTATTCTGGTGCGTTACTAGTAGTTTTTGATTAGGATTGATTTTCAGATATTAATATGATTTCCAAATTCATAGTTATATATAGATGGATTCTGACTCAACAGCTTTCCATAGGAGTCCAAGAACACCCGATTCAGAGTTCGACGAAGGGAGCTATGACCTTCCGAAGCCGGGAGGCTCATACGTAGTCAAATCCCGAATTGCTTGACCTCGACTGACGGGGCCTGATCCGTCACCCCGGCCAAACATCTCTATCCTCCTCAAGCATATATGAATGAATTCTTGACTCAATGGGCTTCCATAGAGTCCAAGAACACCAACGGAGTCTGACGAAGGAGTTATGACTCGTTGAGGTCATAATGCAGCCAAATCGAACCGACGAAATGACCCGACCTGACAAGCTCCATCTATCACCTTGGTCGAACATCTTCTATCATCCTCAGGAATATTAATGTATTCGACCAATGGATTTCCGAGTCCAAGTGAATAATTCGAATCGAGTTCTGACGTAAGGAGATATGACCTTCCGAAGTTGGAGGTCGTATAGTCAAACTGCACGAGCCGACTAACTAACGAGTTAACCCGAATCGACGAGTCGACCGACCCTCGACGAAACCGATAGCAACACCTTGGTCCGACATCTAATATAATTTCTCAGGAATACATGAATGTATTCTTGACTCAATGGGCTTCCATAGGTCCAAGAACACCCAAATTGGAGTTCAAACGAAGGAGATATGACCTTCCGAAGTCGGAGGCCGCGAGTCAACCCACGAGTCGACCGAATCGACGAGCTGACCTCGACCTGACGAGCTTGATCTAACACCTCGGTCTCATCTAATATCCTCCTCAGGCATAAGGAATGTATTCTGACTCAATGGGCTTTCCATAGAGTCCAAGAACACCCAAATCGAGTTCCCGACGGAGAAGTTATGACCTTCCTCGTCGAGGTCACGTAGTCAAATCCTAACCCGATGACTAATCGGACGAGCCGAGCTCTACAGACGAAATGAAAGCTCTTCGCAGATCGAGGTCTGCTGACTCTGGGCAGGATGAGAGGTTCACTGACCTCCGTTGCATGAGGTCTGCTGCATGAGGTCTGCTGACCTCTGCTGCATGAGGTCTGCTGACCTCTGCTGCATGACCTCTATGGCTGAACTCTCACCTATTTGACTGTTCAAAGTAAAAAGACCATAACTTGGTCTACAGGAGTCCGAATTGAGAAATTCAAAAGCCTAACATCAAGTTCATTGATGTGGATACAATTTCCCAGAAGAATTTACTGCCAAATTCCCTTTATTTATTACTCAAAACCTGCTATAAGGTCCAAGAATAATTCGACCGCGTAATTGACCCCGACTAGACGATTCGGCCGACCCCAGTAAAAGGACTATAACTTAGTCTACAGAGGTCCAAATTGAGAGATCTAAAGCCTAACATCAAGTTCATTGATGTGGTTTACAACTTACCAGAAGGGACTCACTACTCCGATTCTCTCTTTATTTCTTACCCAAAATTCAGCTCTAAGGTCCATTAATGTGCACACTATCACAATGTGGCAGCCAGGTAGAAAATGACCAAAGTAGGGAAGACCTACCACTTGAGTCTTGTCTAACTCCCGATCTCTGATCTACTTACAGCCTTGGGTCACGAGGAAGGACTTTCCCTCTTGCTTCGCCTGGGACCTATGGCCCGATCGTTGGGAATCTAGAGAGAAGTGAGAGCTTCACTCTAAAATACTCCATTTTTCTCCTCTCTCGTTTTCCTTTTCTTATGGATCACTTTAAATCGTATTTAAAAAGGAGGAAACTTCCCTCCCACTTTCCTACATGCCACATGCCCTTCCTTGATTTTTTCTTTCTTTTCTATTTCTTTTATATTTAGGTCCCTCTCCATTTCTCTATTATTTTCATTTAAGTCTCCTATTTTCACTTAGACATATAAACTTATTTACAATTGACCCTTAGGTCCCCATTTTTCAATTTCCATATTTTTCTTTTCACTTGGGTTTATTTATCAATAATCATTTAATCAATATTTGTCTAACAATTCTCAAAATACCTAAGTCAGTTCAATTATACCCTAATATATAATAAATTTTATTATAAAAATTCCAGGGTATTTTTGGGGTGTTACACCTTGGGGCGCTCCAGTTCTGTTTACCAAGAAGAGGGATAAGACTCTTCGATTGTGTATAGATTACTGGCAGTTGAATAGGGTTACTATCAAGAATAGGTACCATTTTCCGCAGATTGATGATTTGTTTGATCAGCTGAGAGGGGCGAGGGTCTATTCCAAGATAGATCTCCGCACCGGCTACCATCAGTTGAGAGTTAGGGAGGCAGATATCACCTAAGATGGTGTTTAGAACGTGATATGGGCATTTCGAGGTCACAATGATGTCGTTCGGATTTACGAATGCCCCAGCGACATTCATGGATCTTATGCATAGGGTGTTCTAGCCCTACCTAGATCGGTTCGTTTTGGTTTTTGTGGATGACATCTTGATCTACTCCAAGTCTAAGGAGGATCACGATGGTCACTTGAGGGTCATTCTCCAAACCTTGAGAGAGCATCAGTTGTATGCCAAATTTAGAAAGTGTGAGTTTTGGCTTATTGAGGTGAGATTCTTGGGGCACGTGGTATCGGCTTTGGGGGTATCCGTGGACCGAAATAAGGTCACGGTGCGCTATGAGTCACTGAGATACCAAAGCTCGCCTTCAAGATACGCAACTGGGATTGGTGGTATTACAGAGGTCTACTGAGGACTTCTCCTAGTTATCTGTGCCTATGACAAGGTTGACTCAAAAGGAGGTTAAGTTTGAGTGGAATGACTTGTGTGAGAGGGCATTCTAGGAATTAAAGAGAAGGCTTACTTCAGCTCCTATTTTGATAGTCCTAGAGAGAGGACAGAGATGCACAATGTATTGTGATGCCTCCAAGGACGGACTGGGATGTGTTTTGATGCAGTTCGGGAGGGTGGTGGCTTACGTTGCTTAGTAGTTAAAGAACCATGAGCAGAGTTACCCTACACATGACATGGAATTAGCGACCATGGTCTTTGCCTTAAAGGCTTAGTGCCACTATTTATACGATGAGCAGTTCGAGGTGTTTTCAGACCATAAGAGTCTGAAATACATTTTCACGCAACGGGACCTCAATATGAGGCAACGTAGGTGGATGGAATATCTAGAGGATTACGATTTCACTTTGCATGACCACCCCGGTAAGGCAAATGTGGTGGTTGATGCACTCATCCGGATGTCATGGGGAGTGTTGGCTAGTATAGCTTCCCGAGAGTGGTAGATGATTAAAATTGTGACAGCTCTCGGGATCAGAGTACGCTGGATCGCTCAAGGTACGCTGGGGAGTTTAGTGGCGCCCTTCCCCATCGGGGCGTAGTGATCGAGTTATAGATAGACCCAAAGATACTATCCATCGTGACCGTGCATGGTCAGTACATGACGAAGGTCGACCATGCATTTAGATGGTGACTCTCATGGGACGAGTTATGGTTCCCCAGTCAGAAGATCTGATAGAGAAGATCCTCAAGGAGTTTCATTGCTCTCATTTTACTGTACATCTAGGTGGCACGAAGATGTATCACAATTTATGTCGCTGGTATTACTAGAGTGGGATGAAGAAACATGTAGGAGATTTCGTTTGACGATGTCTCACGTGTCAACAAGTAAAGGCTAAGCACTAGAGGCCAACAGGATTACTCCAGCCATTGGAGGTAGTTGAGTGGAAGTGGGAGCACATCACGATGGATTTTGTGACTCACTTGCCATGGAAATTGCGAGCGCATGACACGATGTGGGTATAATAATTGTCACACTAAGTTTCAAGATACTTTTTTTGGTCATGATGACCTTCATTAATCGGAGGAATTCTCGCAGTTGTATATACGAGATAGTCCGACATGGAGTGCCTGTGATCCATAGTATCGGGATCAGACCCTAGGTTTACGGCCCATTTTCGGGAGTTTCCTACTAGCCTCGAGAACACAAGCAATGATGAGCACAACTTTTCATCCCTGCATCAGACAAGAAGTCGAGACCATCCAGTATGTTAGGAGGACATGCTATGGGCATGTGTCCTGATCCAGCGGTAGTCAGAAGGTTAATTCTACTTACAGGAATTTGCCTACAACAATAGCTATCATGGGTAAGCATACAGATGGCACCCTATGAGGCATCACACGAGTGCCATGTCGATCTCCCAGCTCATTGACGTAGGTGGGAGAGAAACTACAATAGGTCTGGAGTTGATTAGAGACACCTCTGAGAAGGTGGATTTTATACAAAAGCGTCTTCTCACGGCTTAGAGCCGACAGACGAAAGCGACCTCTAGAGTTTGAGTGTGGGCAGGATCATACCTTGGCAGATGCCTACAGAGGAGGTCGGTTCAAAGTGATGAAAGCCGTCATCGTGCATATTAGTTCCTTTCGAGGTAATTGCAGAGGGCAGGCATGGCAGACACTGTTGATTTACCACCGATTTGATCTATGTGCATGTGGTATCTCCATGTCTCTATGCCCAAAGTAACTTACCCAACTCATGTGTGGATCGTGAGAGCTTGAGAAGTTGATGCGTATGGAACTTTGAGGAGGGACCGTGCATATCATGGATAATGGGATCGTGCTCATGGCAAGATCCGTGAGGCTAGTATGTTGTGGGAAGCACCGTGGAATGTAGGCTACACGGAACGCGAAGACACTATAAGGTAGTTCAATTATCCCTTCAAGTAAAGGAAGAAGGTATGTTTTAATACGATATTAAAATGACTGCAGATATATGATGAGATTGTGTGGCGCTGTATAGGAATTTCAGACAAATTTTTTAAGGGGAGAATGTAAACCCGAGAAAATCGAATTTTCCTCGAAAATGAGAAACGGTAATTGCCAAAAATAGTGCTTTGAAAACCCGGAAATTTCTAGATCTAGATGAGACGAAATGAACTTCACCGTTGTATTCTTCTTATGAAATCTAGTTACCTGTATCGAATTTCGCTTAATTCCCAAGACTCTGCCATATTTCGTGTTGAGATTTACAACCAAAGGACTCTTGGGTACGAGATTGTTTACAAAAATCTTGAAAGTTAAGAAATGACTTGAGTTAAGTTCATGGGATATAAATTGAACTTGAACTGAGACGGAATGAGTAGCGTCGGGCTAAAATCATACTCGAACAAGGGTGGACATGTGGCACGATGTGGGCCACACATCCAACTTAAACTTAAGTTAGGACAAAAGAGGAATTAAGGAAAAAATAGCCCATTTTTCCTGGTTTGACCAAGAGAGAGGGAAGAAGAGAGAAAGATGAGAGCCAAGGCTTCCTCCGAAGATCTACGAAGTTCCATTGGTTGGTTTTTGTCGGGCCAAGAACTAAAGTTCATCACATCGACGAGAGGTACGAGTGGGTACCTAAAAAGAGGGATTTCCCCAAAGTACCAAGAGGAGATTTCGGGAAATCGAAGTTGTCGGGTCTAGGAGGCTTCCTACCCATGTATCACGCTCTTAGAGGTAAGGGAATCTTCCTACCTTGGCTTACTTTCCATATTTGGGCCGGGAAAAGAGGCTCTTCACAAGGGCCCGTTTAGTTCAAGAAAAATGGGATTTTCTAAAAGTAACCTGATGTTTCTTCCCAGAAACCTTCTGCCTGCCTAGGCGTATGTGAATCTCCCACTCGGGATTGCACCACTCAGGGCTGTGGAAAGGCTGTAGCCTAGGCGAAGGGCTCGCCTAGCATGGACATGCCTCGCCTAGGTGAACCCTGGGACAAAGAATGCAACTTTTCTGGTTCGCCCTAGAGAAAGCGCTCTCGCCTCAGGCGTAGAAAAGCTTGCCTAGGCGCAGGGTTCGCCAGGCATGGACATGCTCGCCTTAAAGAACCCAGGACAAAGAATGCAGAATCTTTCTCTCGTCCATTTAGGCGGCAAGAGTAGAGTTCTCATTAGGCGAACCACTCCGCCTAGGCGAAGGCAGCTACTTTTCTAGGAGCGATGAGTCCAAAAAACTCATTTGATTTTAATCCATTTTTCTCGAGCATATTACAAGATAAATGTTGATTTGTATGCATAAATGCAATATTTTACTCAAATTTATCTTTATAAAAGCAAAGGTAAGCCAAAATCCCAACAAAAACCAAGAGATCACCACAAGGGTAAATGAAGTCGCAATCCAAAATCGGAGTCACGACAGAGAAGCTTATTTGCTCGCTTATTTCAAGTCACGGCATCACTCAAGATCATTTTGGGGAAGAAATAGAAACCTTAGCAAGCGAAGTCGTGACTTGAAGTCGAGTCATGACCAAAATGACCATGCAACAAGGGAGAGGTCACACGTAATAGCGTGGCTGAGACTAAAGGAATTGGTTTAGCTGCAGAATCTTCAGTCGCTACACCACTCTGATGTCGCGATGCCAATCGAATATAACTGAGGTCGCAACTTCAAAACGATGTCGCGACGTGGATCCGTCAGCGAATCTAAACGAAGTCCTTGCCAAGAAAACCAAAGGTAAACCATTTATTAACTGCTGACCACAAACGATGTCGCGATTTCACTCATCCGTGTCGCGACCTAAAGAGAACTCCGAAAGTGAGAAACTGTGTCGCAACTAATTTTAAGCAATTTGAGATAATATGCGACCGGGAATGTGAGGTTGAAGGAGGAAACCTGCTGCAACAAAGAATCGAGGTTGCGACCAAAAGAGAAATGAATAAAAGAGGTCGCGACATCACCTTGAGGTCGCGACTTAAATTCTAAACCTCGTGAAGGTAGAAGACCACCAACAAGATCGCGACTCAAAAAGAAAAGTCACAACCCGAGGTCACCTTACAACAAATGTGGTCGCAACCTTAAACTCGAGGTTCCGACGCGCGCTAAGTAACAAGGAAAAGAAGTCCCGATTCGTGAATCGAGGTCGTGACTGTGGCCGAAGAAGAGAAAGACAACGATGTCGCGACGTGAAACCATGGTCGCGACATCAACTCTTGAGAAACACTGAGCAAACAAGGTCGCTGACTATTAGCGTCGCTGCACCATTAATCCAAGCAGCAAAGAAGGAACTGGGTCGCAACAGAGGCAATGGGTGGTCGCATGGAACAAGAGCAAATAGGGGAAATCCATGTCGCGACATCAACCCTAGGTCGCTTACATAGACAATAAACTGGCTTTCTTTGGGAATTCCACTGGAGCTTTTTTTGTGATTCGCCCACTTCTTTGATAGTATAACAGACGCTGATAGAATAGTAAAGTAGCTTCCATCTTCACGGTGAAAAGGGGAACGAAGAGGTCCCGCGGTATATTTTAGAGTAGAATTTTCTTTATTTTCTTTATTTTTCATTTTTATTTCTTTTCGGGATCTACGTCTACTAACTGTGCAGAAATGATTAGAACTGAAACTTTATTTCTGTTATTTTCTTTTTAAAATTGCTGCCTGAAAATTTATGAAATCTAGACAAATTTCTGGAGTTCATTTTTTTTTAGTTTCATTGTGATTATAGTGGTTGCACGTGATCGGTGCTCCATTTCTTTAATCGCAATGCAGTAATTGGAACGCAGTTCTGCTGGATTTGAATTATAGTTAGTTACAATCTTTTCTGCAAAAATATGGAGAACATTATTTGGGGTGTGATTTACTTGCTTGGTGTTGTTTTTAAATTGATAAGTTCCCAATGGTAGTACCGAATACCATTTTGAGGGAATGTATCTTGCTTTGATTTCTCCGTGATGCCTTCAAGGACACGTAGACTCCGAGATTCCGAGAGCTAAGAGCATTCTTTCTCGGGCATGTTAGGACTACTATCAATTTTAACCACTGAGCACTAGTTAATTTTGATAAATCCTCCATTCGCTCATAATTGAAGTTGGAGGGGAGTATTTAACAATATAAATAATCGGAGAGTTCACCTTAATCTAAAGGGAAGTTCCTAACCCCGTGTTAGCTTAGATCTAATCAAAGGAAAGGACGAACCAATAGATCTAAAGGATGAGCCACTACAAGAGTTATAGAACTTTGGCAAAAACCCGAAGGAAGGCAAAAGATCCGTAGTCACCAAGAATTGGGTGAAGTATCGAGAAAGAAAATACCCGCATCTCAAGAAAAGCAGAATACAAGTAACTCGGGTAGAATTTTGATTTCGAGAGAAGCAAGAGTTTCTAACCAGTGAATGTGGAGAAATCCAACTGCAACATTTAGGCAAATCTTGGACAAATCATATCCATAAATTCAATAGAGCAATGTATTTTCATGCAGGAATTGACTGTTTCATTATAATTCACTGATAGTTTTCGTTTCTAATAGGGAACAGATTAGATCCAATATTTAGTTCTTAAATTTTGTAGTTTATTTCATATTCACAATATCTAGTTTTAGTTAATAGTCTAGATTTATTATTCCAGTGTATAGAATTCTCATTATCAAATTCTTTTAGTCCAAATAGCATAGAACTTTAAGAGTCGGGTACTCTGATCTCTAATTCATGTCAATCTCGTGGGAATGATACCTGGACTACATTCAGATTTTAATATTTGTATGACCTGCACTTGCAGGTCATAGACTAAACCCGAATTTTAAAATCCCGAACATCAAGACCGACGTATTTAATTAAGCAAATTTATCCAAAGTGACATGGGTGCAAGAGAAGTGTAAGGCTTTTGTAACTATGCACATTTGAGGGGTTTTTAGTCTATATAGAAAAAGGCAAACAGCGAGCCTGTGGGTGTTCGAGGCTTGCTTTTGTGGCTTGTTTCAGGTCGATCTCATGGCCTGGTTTATGATTGTTGTGGCTTGCTTCAAGGGCCATTGTGTGACTTGTTTGAGCATGTCATTGCTTGAGTAAGGGTGACATGTTTAGATGTCGATGTGTGTGCTCTAATACGTTGACATGTGATGAATTAGTGTGTGCAATGGCCATGAAATGGCTTGATTATGAGTGTGCCCCTACTCGACAATGTAGTGACCTGTTTGGGATTCGATATGAGTACTCCAACATATTGACGTGTGATGAATCGTTGTGTGCAATGGCCATTACATGACTTGCTTGTTTGTGTGTCATTGCTTGATCATAAATGACATGTTGAGTGTGAATCTTTATATATGCTTGCATGATATATTAACATGAATGATATAATGTATGGAAGTCATATGCAGGTGATGTGATTGTCCATGACACTCAGTAAGTGGTATAGATTGTGTTGTCCATGTAGCATTCATTATGCATGTGACATAATATAACTTGCAATGGCATGTTACATTGCATATGCATGGGGACATCGCATTAAATGGTTGTTAGTGCATGGTTGGTAAATCAACATCAGATTTGGTGTTTGATCAAGGGCTCAAGAATGGGACACCAACAAAGTCGTACGGGTTGATCAAATCAGAAAGAAAATATGTGCCTGCATCAACAAGATGGATAGATTCCTCCCCCTCGAGGAAAGACCTGCTAATTATGGTCGACATAGTCCCTAAAGAAGGAAAGGCCGTAAAGTGTTCGGTTTATGAGTTTACTTGAGACACCAAAAATCCGCTATTCACAAAAAGGCGCATGATTTTTAGTATAAAATGATCATTGTGATGTATTATCCAAAAAGCTTTTGGTTTTGTAAACAAACGAAATTTGTTTTGAAAATGATCATTGGATGTCATCCAGAATGATGGTTTTTCACACATGGGCTTAGGTGAGGGAGTCGGTGAGGACTCAAGCGTATGGTACATGGTGAGTCACATCTCATTTCATGGCATGACATGTAGGATTCCATATAGAATTGGCATGTTCTCGTTGGAATGTGAATGTGAAATGTTAAGTGAACATTGCATGTGCACTTAGATAGGAGAGTAGCCCTTGTATAAGGTATTCTCTACTGGGCGTGGCTCACCCTTTATGGGACAACCCTTTCAGGTACAGGGTCGACACCGGTGAACAGTGCTCAGACGAGGTCGTGATTATGAAGAAGGCCGACATGTGGTCTGGATAAATCTTTTTGTAAAAGTGCTAGGGACAAACTAATTCTAGGATTTACTTTTGTATAAAAGAATTGTAATTAAATTCTTTTGGACTATTGCTTATATAGTCTGGAATGTAATAATTGTAAGAGGGTCGTGATCAGACTCTTACAGACTGCATTTATGTGCATTACTTTCATATTTTTAATTTAAATATGAATGAATGGGTCCCGATGAAGGGATTATTTTGAGGTGGTGCCGAGTAACTCAGTGTCCACGAGTAAATGGTACCGGTCCGATAACAAGTCTTAGGTGCACGATGACCTAAGGTAGAGACTTCCGCAGGTTAATGGCTAGTCAACGGGACCCCTGGAAATTGGGGCGTCACATTCATGAACAAAAACCCAATCACATAAGTGATATGGAAGAGCAGACAACATTAAAAGCCTCAACTAAATTCTCAAGCATGAGAGGTAGAGATCATGGAAGAAGTGGAAGAGGTCGTGGACGAGGTGGAAGAGGCCTTGAAAATAAAGATGGAAAAGATGGTAGAGATGGTAACAATTCATTTCAAATCTCTAAGAAAGAAGATGATTCTCAAGGAGAAGGAAGAAAGCATCATGACAAGTCCCAGATTGAATGTTACAGATGTGGAAACTATGGTCACTACAAGAATGAATGTTATACAAATCTACCAAATGAGAGAGCAGAAAAATCCAATTTTGTTGAGAAAAAGGAAGAAGAGACACTTTTAATGGCCTTTCATGCACTAGAGGAGCTTGATCAAGAAACTTGGTACATTGACACTGGTTATAGCAACCACATGAGTTGATGTAAGTCTTCTTTCTCCTATTTAGATGAAAGTTTTCATACAAGCTTAAAGTTTTAAGATAGATCAACTCCTCGAATGGGGGGAAAAGGAAATATTCAAATTAAGACTAAAAATGATTTTATTGAAACTATTTTAAATCTATTTATATTCCTGATTTGAAAACAAATCTTTTAAGTGATGGTCAGTTACAAGATAAGGGATCACAATCTTTAAAGGGGAATGTGAGGTGTATGATCCAAAGAGAGGCTTCATAGTTGTGATAAAAATGACTCCAAATAGGTTGTTTCCTTTAAAGATAAAAACTGTACCCGCTTGCTTGTTTGTTAAAGAAGATGGCTCATCTTGAAGGTGGCTTCATAGATATGGTCATTTGAATTTTAAGGGGCTGAAAACTCTTCAGCAAAAGAAAATGGTTACTGGTCTTCCAGCAATCACTGCTCCATCAAAAACTTGTGAAGAATGTGTTATTGGTAAGCAGCTAAGGGATACATTTCCTAAAGGAAAAGCATAAAGAGCTAAAGTTGTACTTCAATTGATTCATTCATACTTATGTGGGCCAATCAATCCAACTTCAAATGGTAGCAAAAAATATTTTATATCATTTATTGATGATTTTAGCAGGAAGACTTGGGTTTATTTCTTGTAGGAAAAATCAGATGCCTACCAAGCATTCAAAAATTTCAAGGCTCTAATAGAAAATGAGGTTGGTAAGAAGATCTAAATATTTAGAACATATCGTGGTGGAGAATTATGCTCTAAAGAATTTAATGAATACTGCAAGGCAAATGGTATAAGGGGGCAACTAATTGCTTTATACACACCACAAAAAAATGGGGTGTGTGAAAGAAAAAATAGAACAATTCTAAATATGGTTAGAAGCTTGCTAGGTACCAGTGGAGTTCCGAAGCTTTTTTTTTTTCCCAAAGCAGTGTTATGGTCAGTTCATGTCCTAAATAGAAGTCCAACATTTGCTGTGAAGCACATGACACCTCAAGAGGCATGGAGTAGAAAGAAACTTTAAGTTGATCACTTTAGAGTATTTTGGTGCTTAGCATATGCACACATACCTGATGAAAGAAGACAAAAACTTGATGATAAGAGTGAAAAATGTCTGTTTCTTAGGGTAAGTGAATCTTCTAAGGCTTACATATTATATAATCCTATGACAAAAAGATTGGTGATAAGCAAAGAAATAACCTCTCAATTTGAAATCCAAGAACAACCTTTGTAGCCACTTGTGATGCAACAATATGAAAAAGAAAAAGCTTACAATTTGAAGAGTGAAAATACAAGAAAAAGACTAGCATAGATGATGGATTATGATGTAAGTTATTCAAATACTGAAGATGATCATGTTCACTTTGCATTATACGTAGATAGTGATCCAATCACATATGAAGAGGCTGTCAAAGAGAAGAAATGGAGAGAAACAATGGACAAAGAAATCGAGTCTATTGAGAAAAATCATACTTAGGAGTTGACAAATTTTCCTAAAGGACATAAAACAATTGGTGTTAGATGGGTTTCTAGGATAAAACTAAATGAAAAAGTGAAATTTACAAGCATAAAGCTTGGCTTATAGCAAAAGGTTATAAGCAAAAGCATGAGATTGATTACAAGGAAATATTTGCTCTGGTCACAAGACATGATACAATAATGTTAGTAATTTCATTCGCAACTCAAAACTCATGGTCAATTTTTCAATTAGATGTAAAGTCATCATTTTTACATGGGGATTTTCAAGAAGAAGTGTTCATTGATCAACTTCCTGGTTATGAGAAGAAAGAAAAGGAAGATAAGGTTTACAAATTGAAAAAAGAACTCTATGGACTGAAACAAGCACCACGAGCTTGGTACAGTTGCATAGATGCTTATTTTACCAAATTGGGATTCTCTAAATGTCCTTTTGAGCACACGCTTAATGTGAAAAATGGAGGTAATTTACTTAATGTGTCTTTATATGTTCATGACTTGATGTTTATCGGTAACATTGTGAAGATGTTTGATGAGTTTAAGGAGTCTATGATGAAAGAGTTTGAAATGACTGATCTAGGGTTGATGCGTTATTTTTTAGGACTAGAAGTCATTCAAAGTACTGCTAGTAACTTCATTTATCAAAAGAAGTATGCACGGGAGATTCTTATAAGGTTTAATATGATTGATTGCAAGTCATTTGGAACACCAACTGAACCTGGTTCAAAGTTGCACAAAGATGACAGTGTAGAGGAGGTGGACAACACTTATTTCAAGCAAATTGTTAGTAGTCTTATGTACTTAACCTCCACTAGGCCTGATATTATGTATGCAGTACGTTTGATCAATAGATACATGGAAAAGCCACCTGAGATACATCTAAATGCAGCTAGAAGAGTCCTTAGATATGTGAAAGGTACAATTGATTATGGTGTGTTTTACAAAAAAGAAAATGGTACTGATCTTGTTGGTTATACAGATAGCGATTATGCAAGAGATATAGATGACCACAATAGCACGTCAGGTCATATGTTCATACTCAATTCAAGTGCAATATCATGGACCTCCAAGAAGCAACAAATAGTGACACTTTCTACAACTGAAGCTTAGTTTGTAGCAGTAGCTTTGTGGAAGCTGAAGCTCATGTCAAGCTTTGTGGTATAGAAAAATGTTTGAAGTACTTGGGGAAGAACAAAAGGGCCCAAAAATCATTTATTGTGATAACATGTCAACCATTAAATTGTCCAAGAATCCAATCATGCATGGAAGGAGTAAGCATACTGATGTTCGTTTTCATTTCTTAAGAGATCTTTGTAAAGATTAGAAGATTGAGCTGCAATATTATAGGAGTAGAGAACAAATTGTAGATATTTTGACTATGCCATTAAAACAACCAGTATTTGAGAATCTCGGAAAAATGCTTGGTTTGCTTTGCCCAAAGTATTGATCAGGGAGAAGAGCTAAATGAAGAAGACCACATGATGAAAAAGAAATCCTAAATTGTTTTCAGCAGGAACAATTTAAAGGAGAGTGTTAAGAGTTAACCGTTCTTTTGCTTCAATAATGCTGATAATACGGCCAAGCGAAATGTCCTAGTATGTAGGAGATGTGGTTGAGGATGTTCACCACTTTGATTTTTTATTAGTTTGTAGATTCCTAAAATTTGCACATGTTGGTTAGTGAGTCCTAAAAGTCTGCACATGTTGATTAGTGATTAATGTGTTGACTATCTCTATTTAAGTTGTCATTTAATATATCGTGTGTGTGGAATCTCCAACATATTTTACATTTTTAGTCTCTTGACCTTCTTAACTTCAATTTTCCCATCACATAAACAAATTATATGAACTAATAGTAGATTGTAAAACTCCACAAAAATTTCTTAAAAGATATTGCAATTTATAGAGGAAAAAAAAATAGAAAAAGAAATTAGTGAAATGAGAAGAGAATGGTTTGATACCTTGGTTTAGTATGACTTATGCTAAAAAACAAATAATGGGGTGAGGTGTGATAGTGAAGCCAATGGTGGCTGTTGTGGCTTAAAAATAGAAGGATTATAGGTAGATGAGAGAGACTATTAGTTTACAATGTCATTTATATTCTTCTCTGTAGACGTCTCTATGGGCATCACTATGGGTGCCTCCGCCTGCATCAATGTCGGCGTTTCTGTCAACATCACTTTGGAGTCCCATTCTGCATCACTTTGGCATCATTGTCGGTGATGATTAGTAGTCGGTAGTATGATTGGAAATGGGATGAGAAGGAAGAAAATATAGATGACAGCGAAAGAAAGGAAACAAAGAAGAGGGGATAGTAGGCGTGAAAATGGTCTTTTAGGGTTTCTTTGAAACGAATTAGAGACGGGAGCCAGAAATACGATGGTTCAGGACGGCGAAAGAAAGGAAACAAAGAAGAGGGGATAGTAGGTGTGAAAATGGACTTTTAGGGTTTCTTTGAAATGAATTATAGAGATGGGATTAGAACATGGATGGTTCAGGACGGCGAAAGAAAGGAAACAAAGAAGAGGGATATAGGTGTGAAAATGAATCTTTAGGTTTCTTTGAAATGAATTATAGAGATGGGATTAGAACATGGATGGTTCAGATTTCACCAAATTTATGAAAATCATTTTTTTAAAAAATTAAATCATAATATCTTTTCATCTAATTTGTATAACTTAACCTAAAAAGTCAAAATATGATACCTAATATTATTTTGTTTGTCAATTTATCAATTAAAATTTCAATTATCTTGATTTTCAAACTTAGACAAATGAACTAATTATCTATAATTAAAATAAATGTTAATTCCAATATATTAACTATTCAATTCATAGTTAAATAACATAAATTTATGTTTTATTTGTTAAAAAACATAAATTCTATGTTTTATAGTTAAAAGCTTACATGTTAAGGATTCTATGTTTATGAAATTGTCTTTATAGGGTACGCAATTTATTTGATATGAAAATACTCTAATTACTCTTATACTAGGCAATTAAATGTTACGAGGTAAATTTAATTAAAAAAATAACTGCTATATGAGTGAAAAAAAAAATTTAATGCTACTTATGTTTTAGACTTCTAGAGAAAACCGTTAACTTATATAATACTATATATTTTGAATAAAATCTGTAAATAAAATGAAAATACTTTTATTATAGGATGTGTTGCTTATATTTAATTATTTATTATTGTATCTTTTATGTATATATATATATATATATATATATATATATATATATATATATATATATATATATATATATATATATATATATATATATATATATATAACATTGGCAAAACATTTTCTTTTCAAAATGAACATTTTTTTGACTAAAAGTTTTTTTCAACGAAATGTTTTATCAGAAAATTAAAGCTTTTTATCTCTAAAAAGATACAAATTTGTCTTAAAATTAATTAGTGACAAATTTATTTCATTTCCAAATCTTTTTAGCAACAAAATAATATTATCTATAAAATATTTTGCCCATAAATTATAAAATTGCATTAAATGATATGAGAACCTTTAATAACAAAATATTTTATGCAAAAATATTTTTAATTATGAAATTTTTTTTTCACAACACATATTTATATTTTTATAGTTTTAAATCATAATATAGCCTAAAAAATTTATATAAGGTGAGCTGATAACAACACATATTTTTATTTATATAGTGTTATAGGTGAGCTAACATTAGGTTGTCACCTAATAATGAAAGTTTAATTGATTTTCACCTTATCTTATATAGCCTTATCATTAATTATCTAAGAAAATATTTTCATATCATATTCAGGTGGTATAAACACCTTAAATATTTTACATAATATTCATTGTCACCTTATCTTATATAGCCTAAGAAAAACCTAACTAGTAATAGCACATTAGAATTCCTCTAACAAATGTCACAACCTAACAAACTTTTATTGAGGTGGTAGAATATCACCAAGGCTTTTCTTCTGGTGAGTCACATATCAATCCTTCACAGTTTTTAGTGGGTGATTTTTGGGAAACCTCATAGACTCTTCTTTATCCACATTGTTATGATATTGTTCACTTTGAGCTTTAAGCCTTCATGGTTTTATTTTTGGCATTTTCCCCTAAATACTATAGGAAAATAGATTTTTCGCGACTAATCTACATTGTTTGTATAAACATTTAGCGATGGATATTTTCAACGCATAGTATTTGGGGATAGGTGTGTCGATAAAAGTCTCTCGACAAAAAATTTTCGTCCCTAATAAAAAACTTTTAGTGACTAATTATTTGATGAATTTAGACCATCGCTATTACCAACAAATTTTATTAGTTGAAAAATTCAAGCACAAAAAATTTAATAATTGTTTTAAAAAAGAATCTCATTTTTTGAAGGGCTGTAGGTGTTGTGTTCTATTAGACTTGAGGATCCTTTGATTTTATATTTTTTTCTTAGTTTTGAATATTAACTTAAACAAATATTGTTTCCATGAATCAAACTCATGACCTCATGTAAGGAAAGGAAATGATGTTGTCACTAGATTAGTTTTATTATTTGTAATATATATTGATTGCTTTTTCATTATTAAATATATAATAATAATAAAGTTGTAAATATTTTAAAATAATATATATTATGCATCTCTCATAGTTTTTATAATATTAATGACATTGTAAAAATATTAATCAAAATAAACTCATATAAATGAATTAACTTTGATTATATGCATTTTATGAAATTATAAAATATAAATTTATAAATATTTAAAATAAAATATATTTATAATGCGTATTATCCGTTATAATTTTTTATATTTTATTAAATATACTCAAATTAGATAAATTTCGATATATTTACTTTTAAGTATTAAATATTATTATTGATCATTAAAAATCGTCATACATATATCATTTTAAAAAAAATAAAACTTTAAAAATTTTTATTAATTTTTACATAATTTATCTATAATTTTATCAATATTTTCATAATATTAATTTGCAATGGAACAAGCGTGTCGATAAAAATACTTTTACCGACGGATATTTACTATTGTAATTATAATTGAAAAAAAAGTTATACATAAGCAATGAACAATTTAATTTGCAATGAAACAAGTGTGCTAGTAATTTGTGATGGTTTAAGTTCGTTGCCAAAGTAAATCTAGGAGATCGATCATACTCAATTTTCTTTAGTGAAATTCATAAGTATTCTCATTCCTAACCAACGCGTAATTTTTGAAATATGACACCTAATAAGCAGAATTGGATTTCATCCAAAATGCTCTTACAATCTTCCAACACAAGACCTATAGTGGAGATCATATAGCTAGGTTAAGGAGCTTATAATGGAAAATACCAGAGATAAACAATATGTTTCCAGTATGACCCTGATGATCCCGTTCTCCTTTAGCCAAGAAAGTGCCTCTATGTAGCTCTCAGCCTCCACTATAAATGCATCCTTAAGTCTTTTTATGCAACCATTCTTCACCAGCACCAAACTCCTTACTTCATCTCGAGTAATAAAGTCATATGTGACGCCCCAATTTCCGGGGGTCAAAATTTAGAATTTTTTTTTTCTTTGCACAACCAATATTTTTCCATGCATTTCCTCCAATGTCACTGCCTCTATACAACCTGTACTGATAGTAGAAATTCCGAGAAATTATTAACACTACACTGCACCAGTCTGAAACTAAGTTTTATTACAAAACTTATTCTTTACATAACTAGAACTGGATATTCAATCCAGAATATTATAAAACACACAAATAGGCCCCACTCCGGCCTTTTTCATAATTAAGTTCTTGGATCAATATCTTCTCCTAGTGTACCTCCAGTACCTAAAAATATTTCCCCACGACGGGGTGAGCAATGCTCAGTAGAAAATTCTCCTACAAAGGCTACTCTCCACCTAAAATGCACATGCAATGGCGTACATAAAACATCCAATCATATTCCATATAAATAATGCAAACCTATATAGAATATTTTGTGTCATGCATGAGATGAGACGCCTCATGCCCACAACTTGAGTCCCGACTGAATCCCTCACACCTACAACGCCAAGTGTGAAAACCAGTCATTGGTGTTTCACCCAATGTCTTAAACTATTGGACAACCCTCCAATATTCACTTGAATTTTTTTATCAAATCTCGTGTGTTATTTATGGGCCATGTCTTTTTCGAGATCACATCGTAGAATCATTGCGCACCTTCTGATATTTTTACGGGCTTTCACCGTCGGTGATCATGTCTATCAGCATATAAATTTTGATCTTTCACCCTAGGGGGGATCTACCCCATCTTGCTACGCCTAAACACACGTGATTTATATTTATTATTGTTTTATACAACCGTGAGTCTCGATTTTAGACGTTGTCCCATTTCCCGAGCCTTACCCTACATTCACTAAGAATGGTGAATACGCACTATGCACCCACATCCGACTCGACACGATGTGGATCGGTGCATATGAAATGCAATCATGTCATTTCATGTTATGTCATGCTACATGCAGCATTTATAAATTCCGGATAATTATATTTCCTACATATAATTTTCATTCATCACAATTTCCATGTTAATACATCACCAAGCAAGTATTAACATGATTTTTTACACACAACAACATATTATTTATTTTTTCAACAATACACACAAAATGGCCCAAATCTCGGACCCATATAAAACAAGACACCTCTTGGTCCCTTCACAGCCATGAATCATTTTTTGTTCCATTCGTCACCAAATCACTATAATACCAAAACACACAACAAAACCGGAAGACATCAATCCCGAGATCAAAACCAAACCTCAACACTGTCAGGGACTGCCCGGAACCAGTCTTAAAAATTCCCAATATTCAGTCCCAAAATCTTAGGACTAAATCACATAGCCTATCACGGCCCCGAAGACAACCTATGCCATTACATTGCTTTTAAGCTAAAAATATTCCAAGTAGGAAAATTCCCTACCTCATGGAGTTTGATGAATCTCCAAGATTTTGGTACCCACGTGTAGCTTGCGATGCGTGGATTAACTTTTCTTCTCGGACCGTCGGAACGCCAAGAAAATCTCCCTTTTTTCTCTCTCTTCTCTCTCTCTCTCTCTATTCATTTTCCTCTTCTTTTTCTCTCCCTGTTTGCTTCTCTTCCTCCCTTATCCAACACACTCCTTCCTTGTTTTCTCTCCCATCCTCTTCCTTTTCTACTTTCTTTTTTCTCTTCTCATTTTCTCACTTTCTTTTCGCTTTCCTTTTTCTCTTTCTTTTTCTCTTCTCTCACTTTTCTATCTCCTTTGATTTTTCCTCAACCGACTTATCAAAGTAGGGAAACTTCCACTTTCCTCTTAGCCACTTGTCATCTCCATGTAAATTCTTCTTGATTTTTCTTTATTTTTTTGCTTTTTATTACATATTTCAACACATGGCTAATGTGAGCCATTATTTTTGCGGCACCACACACCTGGGTGCCATGTGTCACTTCCTTAGGTTGTCATGTGGCATCACATGGTCATGTCATGTGTCACCCGATACCCGATGTCTCGAAAAATGTGCAATTTCGACTGTCTCGGAATCCGATGAAATTCGACGAGGTAACTAGATTTCGTGAGAAAAATTCAATGGTGAAGTCGATTTTATCATCCGATATCTAGAAAATTTCCAGTTTCCAACTAAAATTATCATTTTACCCTTTTTCAGAAAAATTGAATTTTTCTCGGGTTTTACATTCTTCCCCCCTTAATAGAATTTCGTCCCCAAAATTCACACATACTAGCACACACAAACACATGCATATGCGGTAATATTCTAGTGCCAAATATTAGACCATGCACCTTCATCCTCAAATAGGAAAGGATAGGTGGCCAGTATCGTGTCGTAGCGTTCCCAAGTTGCTTCCTCCACTCTTCTGTCGCTACACAAAGACTTCACTCAGCCTACGCCTTAAGGGTCTCAAAACCTAATCCCAGCTATCCAAGATACGCACTGGTCCCTCCTCGAAGGTCCCATTTGTATCAACAATAATCTTTCCCCAATCTACTACATGAGCTGGATTTGGAGTATACTTCTGAAGCATGGAGAAGTGGAACACCTCATGGACACCTGATAAACTCGGTGGTAATGCCAACCAATAAGCAATTTTGCTCACCCTCTCGAGTACCTCGAAGGGTCTAATATACCTCGGCGCTAGCTTCCCTCGCTTGCCGAATCTGACTACTCCTCTTTTAGGCATCACCTTCAAGAAGACGTGATCACCCACCTTAAACTCTAGAGGTCGATGTCGTTTATCGAGGTAGCTCTTCTGTCTACCCTGAGCCATAAGGAGGCGCTTCCGAATCAAATTCACCTTCTCAAAGGTGTCTCTAATCAGATCTGGACCAATGATGGAACTCTCTCCCACCTTTGTCCAACAAATCGGGGATATACATGGCCTCCCATATAAGGCCTCATAGGGTGCCATCTGTATACTAGCTTAATAACTATTGTTGTAGACGAATTCCACTAAGGGTAAGTGCTCCTCTAAGCTACCCTTAAAATCCATGATACATGCTCGTAGGATGTCCTCTAAAACCTGTATGGTCCTCTTCAACTGACTATCTGTCTACGGATGAAACGCAGTGCTCATTATCAATTGTGTCCCCATGGCCTTTTGGAAACTCTTCCAAAAGTGTGCCCTAAACTTGGGATCCCTGTCTGAAACTATGGACACTAGTACTCCATGTAGCTGGACAATCTCTCAAATATACAATCGGCATAATTCCTCCAATGTGAAGGTCATCCGCACTGCTAGAAAGTGTGCCGACTTAGTGAGCTGATCCACTATAAACCATATGACATCATGCCTCCTTTGTGTCCATGGCAAGTGGGTCACAAATCCATCATGACATGCTCCCACTTCCACTAACTACCTAATGGTCGAGTAGCCCCGTTTGGCTTCGTGATGCTCAAATTTTTACTCACGACAAGGACACCACCGAACAAAATTTAAATCAATTATTCTTCATCCCGCGCGACACACCGGGGCGACGAAGATCACGGTAGATCTTCGTGCCACTTGGATGCATAGAAAATCGGGAGCAATGGAACTCCTTGAGGATCTCCACTCTCAATCGGTCAGTTGGGGAACCACAACCCGTCCCCTATATCGAAGACTACCATCTGTGTGGATGACCCAACCTTCATCACCCATACCTACCTGTACTCAGCCCCTGATGGACGATATCTCTATGTCTTGCCCTTGGGATTCAATCACTCTGCTCAATAGGGAAGTCATAGCCACTAAACTCCCTAACGTTCCCTGAGCCTAATCACCGATCGTAACCGAACCCGCCCCACGCTCGAAGCATCTACCACCCCCGGAAGCTACACTCGCGCACTCCCCGTGACTTCCGACCGTTTTGATCACCACTTTACATTTGCTTTACTAGGACAGGTACGCAGAAGTCATAGTCCTCAAGACACTTCATCCATCCGTGTTGCCTCATAAGCTGAGGTCCTACGTGAAAATATACTGCACTCTCGTGGTCCGAAAATACTGCTAAACCCGTCACCATAAAAAGTGCAAGTGGCACCAAATCTTTAAGGTAAAGACAATGGCTGCCGACTCCAGATCATGTGTAGGGTAATTCTGCTCATGATTCTTTAGCTACCGAGAACCATAAGTTACCACCCTCCCCAGATCGCATCAAGATTATCCTAGTCCGTCCCTGTGAGGCATCATAGTACACCTGTACCTCTCGCCCCTGCCCAGACTCATCTAATAGAGCGTAGTGCCTCCTTCAAGTCCCGGGATGCCTCACATTAGTCATCCCACTCAAACTTAACCCCTTTCCGGGTCAATCTAGTCATAGGTGCTGCTAGTAGGGAGAAATCCTCAATGAACCTCCTGTAATACCCTGCCAATCCTAAGAAACTGCATATCTCGAAGACTGACTTCGGCCTCTCCCAACTCATAACAGCCTCTACCTTCTCAGGGTCTATTGACACACTTGAAGCCGACACGACGTGTCCTAAGAATTTAACCTCAGTAAGCCAAAACTCGCACTTACTGAACTTAGCATACAACTGATGGTCCCTGAGTACCTAGAGAACAACCCTCAAATGATCCTCATGCTCTTCCTTAGACTGGGAGTAGATCAAGATGTCATCAACAAAGACCACAACAAACTAATCCAAATAGGGTTGGAATACCCTATGCATGAGATCCATGAATTCCGTTGGAGCATTCGTCAACTCGAAAGGCATCATTGTGAACTCGAAATGCCCATACAGAATTCTAAATGCTGTCTTAAGGATATCAGTCTCCCTAACTCTCAACTGATGATAACCGATGCGAAGGTCTATCTTGAAGTAGACTCGCACCCTTTTCAGCTGATCAAACAAATCATTAACCCTCGGTAATGGATACCGATTCTTGAACGTAACCCTGTTCAACTGTCTATAATCAATGCATAGTCGAAAAGTCTTGTCCTTCTTCTTAGCAAACAGAACCAAAGCGCCCCATGGTAAAGCGCTCGGTCTAATAAAACCCTTGTTCAACAATTCCTGCAGTTGGACCTTGAGTTCCTACAACTCAACTGGTGCCATCCTATGAGGAGTCATAGAAATAAGCGACGTACCAGGGTGTAACTTAATAACAAAGTGTACATCCCTATGTAGAGGTAGTCTTGGTAGCTCATCCGGTGTTACATCCTCATATCTTCGTAAACCAATTCGAAACACCCAAACTGTCTCCTCATCCTCTAGTGGTAAGGCTTGCTAACTAACCCATCAACCATCCACTCCACCTGAGTCGCATGGTCTAGGCAAAGCATCATGCTTCTCTAAAGGTCACACAATACCATCCCAAGTGTAGAGCAAAGAATCCATCCACATCACAATCAATGACAACTCGATGTGTCATCAACCAATGCATGCAAAGAATGACATCAAAATCTGATATGTCCATCACCCGAAGGTTCACCGCGGAGTTGTAAACTCAGATCTCTAACTCACAATCCTCGATATCTAATTCACCTTCACCCTAGTCCCTAGGGGAGAACTCACATGTAACGTCTCATCCAAGGTCTCCACCTCTAAGCCCAAAACATCCACACTAAAGACAGCAACAAAAGAATGCGATGCACTAGATTCAAACAATATCTTTGCCCATGGTCGAGATAGCATAAACATACCCTGTATCACCGATTGATTAACTGGCTTAATCTGTGGAGTGATGGCGTAGACATGCCCCTACGTCCCTAAAGTCTCGGCCCATGAGCTCTGCCCTCTACCACAACCCAAACCCTGACGTCTCTGGCCTATCTGCATAGTAGAAGGCTACCAGGCAAAGACCCCTATTCAGTACCGGGTCCCTCTGCCCACACTAGGCAGAAGGAACAAACTCAACCGTGCTTATCCCATTGATGACTGGGACTGAGGTGTCCCATATCCTTGGGATCCCTGCCTCTACAGGCAATCTCGTCTTATATGTCCGGGCTAATGGCAGTAATAACATGTCATCTGCCTCGTATGGCTAAAAGCCCCGACTCGGCGTTAACCTTGATAGCCGCGACCCTGTCCCTAAAATCTGTATGAAGCAAAAGTCTTCTACTTCTTCCTAGAGCTAGAAGAAGATTGATTCTCCTTCCACTTAGCACTAGCACCACCGCACGCCTCCGTGCGTCATCTACTTCTTTCAAAGCGCCAAGCGCCGTCTCGACCACTGAAACCCCTCCTCCATGTATGCTAGAGGATAATGTGCCTGAAACCCTTAGAGGTTACCATTCCTCTCGCCCATCGCGCACTGGGGTTCCTTAATGGTAGCAAAAGAACAAAGACACACCTATGCAATGATGGTGACTGCAACGCCCATAGCCTCTATAAATGCTTGTGGGTCAAACACAAGTGGTGGTTGGCTATTGCCTTGTGGATGACCTCTATGTCCTCTTCCTCGACTTGCCATCTACACATGTCAGAGAGCAATAGATATTTCTTTTCTTGTTTAACTAGTAGTGCATGTGCCAACTACTAATAGAATTTAACATCATGAACTACACCGTTCATCCATTTTTTCTTAGTGGTGCATAATGTCGAACACTAATACACATCAGTTCACGAACTATCATGTTCATTTTGTTTTCCGAACCCCTAAGGTTATGTTCTCTAACCCTAGTGTTCCATATACAATCCACCATGTATATTATTCACACAAATCACCACACATATCACACAACATGTTAAACACAAAACACGTAACACACAACGATGCATGATCTAGACCTATGCCCATCATCCCTCGACACTCGTGTACCTAGACTTTAGATACCTAGCTGAGACGAGCTAGTATCATGACCATACTTGTGGATACCCAGATTCAATCTCCTAGGTAATCGTTTACTTAGGCTCTGATACTAAGCTGTGACTCCAATTCCCGGGGGTCAAATTTTAGATATTTTTTTATTTTTTTTCTTTCCACAACCAATTTTCTTCCATGAATTTCCTCTAATGTCACTGCCTTTATACAACCCATACTAATAGTAGAAATTCCAGGAAATTATTAACACTACACTGTACCAGTCTGAAACTAAGTTTTATTACAAAACTTATTATTTACATAACCAAAACTGGATATTCAATCCAGAATATTACAAAACACATAAATAGGCCCCACTCCGGCCTTTTCATAATTAAGTTCCCGGATCAAGATCTTCTCCCAAAGCAGCAATTCTCCAAAGACCTAAAAAATATTTCTCACGACGAGGTGAGCAATGCCCAGTAGAAAATTCTCCTACAAGGGCTACTCCCCACCTAAAATGCACATGCAATGGTGTACATAAAACATCCAATCATATTTCATATAAATAATGCAATCCTATATGGAATATTTTGTGTCATGCATGAGATGAGAAGCCTCATACCCATAACTCGAGTCCCGACGACTTCACACCTCGCAACGCCAGTGTGAAAACCACTAATGGGTGTTTCACCCACGACTTAAAACTATCGACAACCCTCCAATATTCACTTGAATTTTTTTATCAAATCTCGTGTGTTATTTATGGGCCACGTCTTTTTTTAGATCACACTGCAGGATCATCGCACGCCTTCCGACATTTTTACGGGCTTTCACCGTCGATGATCATGTCTAACTGCATATAAATTTAGGTCTTTCACCATGGGGGGTGGATCCACCCCATCTTGTTATGCCTAAACACACGTGACTTATATTTTATTATTGTTTTATACAACCATGAGTCTGGATTTTCGATATCATTCCATTTCCGGAAATTACACCCCACATCTACCAAGATCATAATAACAACACCATGCACCCACACCCGACTCGACGCAATGTGATCGTGCATATGAAATGCAATCATGCCACTTCATGCTATGTCATGCTATATGCAACATTTATAAATTCTAGATAATTATATTTCCTACATATAATTTTCATTCATCACAATTTCCATGTTAATACATCACGCAAGAACATATTAACATGATTTTTTACACACAACAGCATATTATTTATTTTTCCAACAATATACACAAAATGACCCAAATCTCGAACCCATATAAAACAGGACACCTCTTGGTCCCTTCACGGTCATGAACAATTTTTGGTTCCATTCGTCTCCGAATCACTGTGATACCAAAACACATAACAAAACCCAAAGACATCAGTCCCAGGATCAAAACCAAACCTTAACACAGTTCGGGACTATCTGGAACCAGTCCAAAAAATTCCCAATATTCAATCCCAAAATCTTGGGACTAAATCACACAGCCTATCATGGCCCCGAAGACAACCTATGCCATTGCATGGCTTTTAGGCTAAAAATATTCCAAGCAGGAAAATTCCCTACCTCGTGGAGTTTGACAAAACTCCATGATTTTGGTACTCACGCGTAGCTTGCGATGCGTGGATAAACTTTTCTTCTCGGACGGTCGAGCTTCGACCGTCGGAACGCCGGGAAAATCTCCTTTTTTTTCTCTCTCCTTTCTCTCTCTCGATATGTTTTCCTCTTCTTTTTCTCTCCCTGTTTGCTTCTCTTCCTTCCTTATCCAACACTCTCCTCCCTTTGTTTGCTCCCCATCCTATTTCCTTTTCATTTTCTTTTTCTCCTTTCTCTCATTTTCTCATCCCTTTCTTTTCGCTTCCTTTTCTCTTCTCTTTCTTTTTCTCTTCTCTCACTTTTCTATTTCTCCTTTTGATTTTTCCCTCAACCAAATTTATTAAAGTGGGGGGAAACTTCCCCCCAATTTCCTCTTAGCCACTTGTCATCTCCATGTATTTTCTTGATTTTTCTTGATTTTTTTTCTTTCTTCTTTATTACATCATTCAACACATAGCTCAATGTGAGCCATTTATTCCAAGTGCATCACATGGTCATGCCATGTGTCATCCGACACTCGGTGTCTCAAAAAATGTGAAATTCCGACTGTCTTGGAATCCGATGAAATTTGACAAGGTAACTAGATTTCACGAGATGAATTCAACGGTGAAGTCCGTTTCATCATCCAAGATCTAGAAAATTTTCGATTTCCAACCGAAATTATAATTTTACCATTTTTTAGAAAAATTGAATTTTTTCCGGGTTTTACACCATAACCCACCATCTCCACTGAAAACCACACATCAATATTGCATTTCAAGTAACCTTGTGGAGGAGGTTCCTGCTTCGTTAAAGTACAATTTTGAAGATGATGAGAGCTTGCTTCTTGGTTTGAGCTAGGGACCACACGATGAGAGCTTCTCTTGCTTGATATTGGATCTATGGCACCAAACTGCTCTTACTATTCCAAATATGAGAATTTCCGTGGTTCCACACAAAAAAGAAATCCTCTTTAGTGCACTAGAATAGTAAGGTTTACATTTTTTCAGAATTACACATTGTTGACATCATTTTCTCTCTCATTCCCATCACATTTCTTCTTTTCCACTACATCCCTTTCCAACGTCACTTCATGTATTAAAAATGTTTTTTGTAAGACACTCTCATATAATTTTCCCTATTTTACAAAATTACTTAGATAAAACAAAAAAAATCAAAATTTATCTTTTTAAATACAATTCCTTTTATTCAATATTTTATTTTTCATTAAGATTTTTATTTGGTCATCATGTTTGATTAAATATTAAAATAAATTATTTTTAATATAAATTATATTCAAATATGATAATTATATTATAATATATAAATAAATTACAAGAATATATTCATCCATAATAACTAATAATATAATAAATAAATAAATACTATTATTTTAGATAATATTGATTATATACATATCTTAATTTTTATAGAATACTAAACCTACATTTAAAAAAAATATCCACATATGTCAAAAATAATTTCTTTTCTTCGAAATAAAATAGAAAAATAATATGAAAAAAAATATTAAATTATCTTTTCTTTTTTTTCTATTAAAGAGTAGCAATGATAATTTTCTAAAAGATTATTTTTTTAAGACAATAAAATTGCTTAGAGTGTTTACTTAAATTTTAATATTAATATACTATCCCTCTTATAACACATTGAATTTTAAAAGAAAAGAGAAAACAATTGCTTCGCTAATATTGTTAGTACTTTGTTATAACTCATATCTATATTGAAGTATAAGTAGATCAGAATAAGTGATTGACATCAAAAAAAAAGACTCATTAGTGGCAATATCAAATAGTATATCAACAATCACAACTTATCTCCAAGAGTCAACGCCAAATTTCGAATCACAAGAAGCTTTGTCACAGAAGAAGCTATAAAATAGATTTTTGAAGGGGTGAAATGATTAGATAGGACAAGAGATGGATGGGGCAATAATGACATTTATATCTTTAGTTGCTTTGATGTTGAATTAGACTTTGTAGTATCGACTTTCACATGAGAGAAGGAATTGAGATCCCATGTGCTACTTATGTTACAATCCAACCACTTCATTGAAATCCAATTCTTGGTTCAATGTTCCTTGCTTACTTCCAAGTATCCTCATGCTAATTTGGGTCTTAGGCTGTAGTCTTGTAATCAATGGATGGGAGGTCCTCCATTCCAGAAGAGATTCTAATTTTTCTCTTTCCCCCCACTTATCATCTCTTCGTGGGATTTGTTTCATTTTCTAATGAACTTTTTTGATAAAAAAATATTTAAAATAATGATACTAATAATAAATCAATTAGTACCGTTAGATATTTATCTAATATGTGGGTCTAAGCATATCATTGATTATGTATTAAAGATTATCTAAAAGATGCAACTTCTATGAAGTGTTCTTATAAGGTTTAAATTAATGGAGTGAAATCCCAGTTAGTATGGACATTCAATGTGTACATACCAAAGGTCTTAATTTTTTATTTTATGATGAGCTAAATTAAAAATAAGAAATAAGAAGTCATGAATCTTCATGAAGAAGAATGTATCATGAATCATTTTAAGGTAATGTATCATAAATCCTTTTAAGGTGATGTATCATGATTCCTCTTAAAAGGATATTTCATGAATCCTCTTAAATAGATGTATCATGAATCATCTTAAAGGGATATATCATGAATCTAGAGATGTATCATTAATTAAATGATGCACCATGACTCTTCCTATGTATCATGACTCTACTATAAATAGGTTATGATCCACAAGTCATATACACGGTTTTTCTTTCATCCTGGTATTACAAAGAGAAGATACTTGAATTGAGGACTTGTGCATACAAGACTTGGAAGATCATAACCGAACACTTAAGTTCTGGTTATAAGCTGAAGATCAAGATCAATCTCTTCTCACCATCATATTCATTATGGATCAAGGTACGATTCTTCTTTACTGATGCTTTTGATGATTTGACATGAAAGATCATTAGATGATTGTTTTCATCTTTGAATTGTATCTCCCTTCTAGTTATTCTCCAAGAAGTGGTATAAAAAACCACTTTCATGTATAATCATTTGAATGAGTTTTTCAATTTATTATATAATGGTTTTGAAAATATGATTTGAATTATTATTATGTGATAATAAGCTTTGGAAAATATTTCATCAATGGGGAAGAGATAACTTTTCAATGGCGATTTTTAATCGTCATATGAGTTCTATTAAGATTAAATAGAAATTCAAGTGCTTGGCTATGTTGTTTAGCATTTTGAATGAGTAAATTGAAGCATGAAGTCGCCAAAGTGACCTCTCTTGTGTAGATTACTTAAAAGATATGTTGAAAGTTGTGTGTTTGTATATTCATGCGAGTAATAGCCAGCCCAAAGGAAGGTGTATGCTTGGCCGAATTACATACACATATGTGATGGTGAATATGTGATAATTATAAGGTTGTACATGTGGATAATGAATCAATCCAAAGATGGGTTTGTTATTTGACATGCATTATTGTCAATGTTTGATCATTACAACAAGAGTACCATTAGCAATTAATATTATTGTCCACATACTTGATATTAATGTACACTAGGTATTCTGAGATGGGATGAGCCATTATTTGAATTTGTTAATGATTGAATTTCGGTTTATTATGTGATTATATTTATATGGTTTACTTTGTTCTCTCTTCTGCTAACTTTGCCACAATATCTTGATCCTAAGTGCAGTACCAATCCTCGATAGTACCTTTAAGAATGGAAGGAGAATGTTGTAATTGTTCGTAGTTGCATGGATCTAGACCTTGCATTAAGGATAGAGTAGCCCCTTCTCCTACAGACTTTAGTTCTTCTGAAGAGAAGAAATTTTATGAGAAGTGGGAGCACTCAAATTGCATGAGTCTTATGATCATAAAGCGAGGCATTCTAGAAACCTTTAGGGGTGTGATATTCGAAGAGGTTACCAATGCCAAAAAATTCCTTTTTGAGATTGAAAAACACTTTGCCAAAAGCGATAAGGCAGAAATAAGCATCCTTTTGAATAGCTTAACTTCCATTAGGTATATAATGTAGAAACATAAGGGAGTACATTACGGAAGATGTACTTGTACATTTAGTCTTGAACTTTCTTTCTACACATTTAATCAATTAAGTCGATTATAATTGTAAAAAGGAGAAGCAGGTCTCTTAATAAGCTCTTTTTTTATTTTGTGCGAGAGGAAGAGAGAGGTTGAAACAAAGACAAGGCAAGTGCTCCTTGGCAAACACCTCTAAGGATAAAGGGAAAAAGAAAAAGACGGATGGAAGCTCTTGAAGTGCAGCATAAAAAAGAAAAATAAGGATGAAAATAATTGCTTCTTTTGTAAGAAATTTGGAAATGTGAAGAAGGAATGTACTAAGTATCATGCCTAGAGGGAAAAGAAAGGTATGTTCCTTACTCTGATATGTTCTGAGAATAATCTAGGTTCAGTACCTAGAAACACTTGGTAGTTAGACTTCGATGCAACTTCTAACATCAGTGTTTCAATGCAGGGTTACTGGAGCCTTTGAAACCCGATTGATCTTTGAGAAAAGATGCATCCCATGTGAGAGATGGCAAGTTGGTGGAAGTGGAGAGTTGGGGGCATTTTAGGTTGTTATTATGTAATGCATGGTTTCTATTTGGATTTGAAAGACACATTTGTTGTATTGTCATTTGGAAACCAAAATTTGATTCAGTTTCCTGTTGAGACCGAATCTGGATATTCTAGTTCTTTTAGAAATAATCAAGCTAATTGTCTTTAAGTTTGAAAGTAATTAGGCCAGTGCACTTGTAGTTTATGATGACCTTTACATGCTTGACATTTAGCAGCTTCACACCATGAAAATTTGAATATTGAATCTCGTAGTACTAAGCCTGTTGATAATGCACATTGAGCATTATAGGCATAAAGCGCTTAGGTCATTTCTAGAAATAGAGTTGAATGACTTGTGTTAGATGGGACCCTTGATTAGTTGACTTTCTGATTTTTAATGTATGTGTTGAGTGTATTAAAGGCAAGCGAGGCAAACAAAGAAACTTAGTGCATACAGAGCTACGGATGTCTTAGACTTGATACATATGGACATTTGTGGGCCATTTCGTACACCTGCTTGGAATGGTCAACAATATTTTGTGTCATTCATAGACAATTGCTCTAAATATGCATACTTGTTTCTTATCCATGAAAAGTCCCAAGTCTTGGACCTGTTCAAATCATTTAAGGTCTAAGTTGGCTCAGTGATTAGTACTGATAGTGTTATTTGAGCCTGTTTATAGCGGGTTTGAGCACTTTGTGTACTAATCAACTTAAATAACCAATTGATACATTGAGTCGACTTTATACTAATCACATTTTTTGTAGCTATTTTAGTAGTTTTGCGGGGCCAGATACATATTATCTTCAATCTTATTCAAACACAGTGAACTTAGTAGAATTGATGCATGATCGAACGAGGAGGAAATTTGGAGCAAAAATCTTGAAGAGAAGGAGAAGACCTGATGAAAATTTTGCGGGTTGCAAAAATTGTAACTGAAATTTTGCGGGTTGGATTCAGTGCGAAATTTGTGACCTGTAGTATTCCTTTGTCTTCCTTCTCTTCAGCATTTTTGCTCAAATTTCCTACGAGACCCGATCGCCATCTTCGGTGTTTCAGTTCATCGTGTTTGAGCTGAATCGAAGAATATTGGTATTTGGCTGCGCTACAAAAACGCCCACGAAAATGTGATTATCGAGTTACTGATATCAGTAGTTGACTATTGATTAGTACAAAATATCGCGCCCTATCGCTAATTTCAATAACTGTATTCAGTACTAATCACTCTTGAGGGGAGCGGTGTTGCGAAATTTTGTAACCTGCGAAATTTGAGCTGAGACATTGAGAGTCCGACCGATTTGGAAACTTGATCGAGGAGTTGAGGTGGAAGTTCGGTTTGAACGGACGGCAGTGGAAACCAGTTGATTTCCTTGGAATTGACACTGCTCTGAAACTTGTTCCTATATGGCATTTATTCCCCCAAGTTGGTTTTTATGTAGAGTCCCAATTTTTCATACTAAGGGTAGGGCATTACTTATACACACATTTTTTTGAACAGACAATCCCCTTTTGCATACACATAACCTGCATGATCGTCCTTAACTTTATCATTGCTAAAGGTATGTCTCGTCGGTTAAGGGAGTGATTAGTACGAAATAGTGCTGGATTTGAGCCACGTTTATAGCGAGTTTGAGCACTTTTTGTATAATCAACTTAAATAACCTGATTGATACATTGAGGTCTAGGTTGCTACTAATCACATTTTTTGTAGCTATTTTTGTAGTTTTGCAAGCCCAGATATCATTCTCTTCAATTAGGATTCAAACCGCGATGAACTAGAGCGAATTAGAAGATGCATGATCGACGGAGAAATTTGGGCAAAATGCTGAAGAGAAGGAAGACACAATGAAAATTTTGCAGGGTTGCAAAATTTGCAGCACCGCAAAATTTAGCGGGTTGCGAAATTTTTGCGACCACCACTCCACCGCTCTCTTGTTGTTTGCTTTTACGCTTTTTGTGGCTTTGCAAATCCACCATGATGCCAATTTGGTTCTTCACACATTTTGGTATTCAGTGTTTTCCGCGTCTCTCTCAGCTAATTAACATAACATCATCAGCACCGATCCATCAATCTTTCAGTAATTGACAGTTTCTCTCTACCTCGTTATTGATGATTTTCTCTCCCTTTCCTTCACTTTCTTGCATTTTCTCACACTAGTGACTTTGCTGATGACAAATTAAGGGATGTTCAGCCAGCTTTCCCTCATCCTTGAAGGGGAAAGGCCGAATTTGATTTTGAGTAAGGCGACATTCTCACTTACTGTGTAGCATTTATGGGTCAGGCACATTCTTGCCTCACTTTAGGTTAAAATCTGCCTAGGCATGTCCTCACTAACGTGTATTTGGCAAGCTTTTGGGTTAGAGTGGATGCCCATGCTAGATCACGATGCCAGGTTAGTTGTCTCTATTAGTTCTGTAGGTAGGTTTGGGGTGTGTTATATATGGAAGTTATGCTCATAAAATGCCATTGTTTCCAAGGAAAGCTTTGGGGTTTGAGTTTTAAAGCTAATGGGGATGGAAATGACTTCTCAGGTCATCCTCAGCCTTGAGAAAAAGACGAGGACATGTGGTTGACTTAGAACCCTAAGCCTATTGCAGACTTGAAGAGTCCTCTTTTAACTTTTATTTCAATTTATTTCAGTTTTTAAGCCCATTCCACTTTTGTTTTACCAAATCTTAAAATCCAAGGAAGCACCGTATTTCAATACTGCTGCAACTCTTCTCTCAGAAAACCATCCGTTCAACCCTGATTATCTTTGTAGTAGCTCTGCTACGGCAGTAGGAACCCTAGGATACAAATTTTGTTGATTTCGGAACACCTACTTTGCACGAGAATCATCAACTCAACAAACAAATTAAAAATGTCAAATCTGACCTTGGAGGTGAATACTATGATAAAAACTTTGTCTTTGAAGAAGAATCGATTTCTATTCCTGAATCGATTCATATGAATCATTCTACTACTCCCATTCCAATATGAGATAATTGTTCATAGATAACAAAATTCAACATCTTATTAACGTGCAGCAAGAACGCACATCTTTGTGTCGCTGGAAGTAAGAGAAAGCGTTATTCGGATGGGTGGTTAAGGAGCATAGGAAAATGATGATGGTAGATGGGAGATGATCTATCGACTCTCATCAGTATACACAAGTTCAATTTAGAAAGTGGATTGAATGATGAATGAAGTATAGTCCATGCAGAATGATAAGGTTTGGGAACTTGTCCCATTGCCAGAAGGAGTAAAACCCATTGATTTATAAATGGATATTTAAGACGAATAGGATTCAAAGGTAATGGAGAGGTATAAGGCTCGTCTTGTGGCCAAAAAAAATATACTTTAAAGGAAGGGATTGACTACAAAACCTTATATAGATTTCATCGAAAGAACTCTCTTAAAACGATGATGGCTCTTATTTGCACATTGTTATGGTGCTGAGCTTCATCGGATGGATGTTGATGATGTTTCTAAATAAAGACATTAACAAACTATTTATGGTGTAATCGAGAAAACTTTGTATCATAAGACATAAATAAGATGGTTTGCAAATTGAAAAATCCACATATAATTTAAAACCGCATCACATCAACGGTACCAAAAAATTTCGCCAATTGATTCTCTCATTTGATTTTTAGATGAATGTCATTGATGATTGTGTATCCGCAAAGTTGGTGAGATTTCATCACATTTTCCTAGTCTTGTACGTCGATGACATACTACTTGCCATTGATGATATAGGCATGTTGCACGAAACAAAGAGATTTCTATCAAGAAATTTTGAAATGAAAGATTGGTGATGCCTCCTTTGTATTAGGAATCAAGATACTCCAGAAACGTCTCAAAATTTTCTAAGATTATCATGAAGGAGCTATATCAATAAGATTCTCAAAAGTTTAAGCATGCGAATTGCAAACCAAAGTGATACCCCACATTTGCTAAGGAGATAAATTTTAGTCTTAATCGACCCCCAGAAAAAGAAGATATTAAGGTTAAAGAGAGGTACAAAAGATTCCACATCATGAATCTGTTGTAGGGAATCTAATGTAGCTATCAAAATTTTTCTACAGTGGGATATAATGTACATTTTGGTGTATTGGAAGATACTTAAACAATCCGAGAATGATTATTAGAAAACAACTAAAAGGGTTGTAGAGATATTTAAAAGAAAACGAAGGATTATATGCTCACATATAGGAGGTCAAACCATTTAGAGATCATTAGGTATTACGACTCTAATTTTTAATTCTTCCAAAATAATGAAATCCATATGTTTATGTCATCTATTTGTTGGTGGAGTATGATCTCATGGCGTAGTGTCGAGCAAACTATTGTAACTATTCTACCATGGTTGTGGGGTTTGTAGCATGGTATAAAGCATCAAACTAAGCAATTTGGATGAAGAATTTTGTCATTGGGTTGCGAATTGTGGAAGGAATTGAAAGAACACTTAAGAGATATTGTGACAACAAATCAACCATCTTGTACTCAAATAACAATAGGAGCTTGACTAAGTCAAAACATATTGACATCAAGTTTCTAATTTTCAAGGAAAGGGTTCAGAGTGATCAATTATCTATACAACCACCTTGACACAAAACTTCTATGATTCTTGGATTCAAGCTCACCAAGGGTTTACCACCCGAGGTCTTTGGAACTCTTTATCTCATATGGGTGTTGTATCAATTGATGATATGTGATTTTAGTGAGAGTTTGTATTAGGATATCATTCAGTATGAACATCTTCCTGAATATTTTTGCGGGAATAAAGTTTATGTTTCAATTTCATTCTAAATCTATTTATTTTAATCTCGTTGAAGAATAAAGTTGTATTAGTTGGAAATAGGCATGTTTAAAATCACATTACATGCAATTTCCATGCTACACATCCATACTTGATCTATGTCGTTCATTATATCGATGTATGTGACCATTAATGGGTCTAGTTACAATACATGTAATAAAGGTCGCTTTGATCCTATGTTGATATGATTGAAGGACCAAATTGTTAGTAATGTTTTGATATAGATAGCAATTTTAAGCTCATAAGGTTATTTCATCGTGCATAATTGTACATAGGTATATGTGACTTGAGTGGGGTATTTGGATATTTATCAATATGTGGGTACACATATCAACGATTATGCATTAAAGGCTATCAAAAAGATGCAACTCCTATGATCTTGTAAGGTTTAAATTGATGGAGGTTAATCCTGATCATTATGAACATTCAATGTCTTAGATACCAAAGATCTTATTTTGATTTCATGATGAGGCTAAATTAAAAATAAGAAATAAGAAGATCATGAATATTCAGCAGAATGAATGTATCATGAATCATTTTAAAAGGTAATGTATCATGAATCCTTTTAAGGTGATGTATCAGGAATCCTCTTAAAATGATGTATCATGAATCCTCTTAAACAGGTGTATCAAGAATCATTTTAAAGGGATATATCATGAATCTAGAGATGTATCATTAATTAAAGGATGTACCATGACTCTTTCTATGTATAATGACTACTATAAATAGGTACACGATTTTTCTTTCTTTTATCTCATTCTGAGAGATAAGAAATTTCTTGAGAGTGGAGGACTTGTGCATACAAGACTTGGAAGATCATAACCGAATACATAAGTTTTGGTTACAAGCTTGAAGATCAAGATCAAGATCAATCTATTCTCACCATCATACTCATTATGGATCAAGGTATGCTTCCGCTCTATTTATGTTTTTGATGATTTGACATCAAAGATCTTAAGACGATTGTTTTCATATTTGAAGTATATCTCCTTTCTAGTTATTCTCTAAAAGGTACATCATGCAATCCCCATAGTAATACTTAATAAATTCTTCTTGTACATAAAAATAATTTATTATCTCCCATTGTATATTTGATATGGTGGTTAAAATGATAATAGAAATTATGATGCATGTACAAATTTGCATATGTGAGATTGATTAAGTGTGGGTCTAAGCTCGTCTTGTATTATGATAAAAATTTATTTAATAAATGACGCACTTTTCTTTTTTCTTTATTTTTAATGTCAATTTATTATGATAGAAGTTGTGAATTTATATTACAAAATTTAATACAAAAACATTTTACCCACTATTATTATTGCTTTCAAATCAAACATTCTTATAAAAAAGAAAATGCACATGCATTACTAATTTTTACATGAAGAAATTAAATGTAAGTTGATATATTTTAAATTATTTTAGTTTGTGAAAAAATACAAAATTATGAATATAAAATATGAATTATTAATATTTATAATAATTAGAATAGTAATATTATAATAATTATGAATACTAATGCATATTAGTATTATAATATTAAAATAATTAATATGTATAAATATTATGATTATCAAGCTTACTATTCTAATAATACATCAAAGTGAAATTACTTTTTTCCCAAAAGAGCATTTAATTAGGAAGATCCAAGCTACTATTTTAATACATCAAATGAGGAATTACTTTCATAAAAGAGCATTTAATGTTATCTTTATTTTTGTTATTATTTTATTTCCCAAAGGATTTTTTTTTAAATTATCCTAAAAGAATTCATAACTACAATACATACAATACATACATACATACATATATATATATATATATATATATATATATATATTCACTTTTTATATTAAAATTGGAGTTAACATATTCTTAAAGGTCCTTGATGCTGCAGCCACTTCCCACTTCTTTACTACTTGATTCAAGCCTCAAGGACTCATCAATTACAATATCGACCCTTTTTGCATTGATTACCACGGATTGAATGGGTGTTTATTTATCAACCTCTTTTGCGTTGATCATCACAGGTTGAATGAGGTGATTGTGAGTTATAAGTATTATTTACTTTGAATTAATTTTTTTTTTTAGCAAAGTCAAGATACATATCTATTTGGTTGTAGGATTATTTTGATTTGAATTCTGATCAATTGAGGTTAGAGGGTGATGACACACATAAGACTAATTTATGTATCAATTAAGTAGCACTATGATTTCTTAGTAATTAGCCTTTTAGTTTGGATAATTAACTTGTCACCTTTAAGGCCTTAATAAATAATGTATTTAGAAGCTCTCTAGATTGGTTTGTGGTTCTATAAAGGCGGATTCAATGCATCCATCATGAGCCCGACAAAAAGACATCAGACAAACAACTTGTTTAGTAAAAACAAACTTTAGTCGAAATTTTGACTGTTGTGCGGATCGACCATGCAAGGTTTAGGGAAAACAATTTTATGGGGTTTCATTTCAATTTATTTGAAAAATTAAGATCGAAAGACTTGAAATTAAAGTCGGGCCCTTTGCTTTAAAAAATATTTAATAAAGAAGGAAAAATATTTGATAAATAGTCCAACAAACCTTATATACGACCTTAATATACCTTGAGTACTAATGGTGCTACTTCTATCGATACTAGGGTGGAGCTTGCTAGGATCGCTGAGCCGGTCCGTCGGGCCGGATCAATGTACAATTTGCACAGAAAGGGTGGTCCGGCGGGGGAATGTCGGTCGCCTCTCTAATGCCTAAGTCAGTTTCTTTCTTATGACAGGGAAAGAGATTAACTGTTGATGGTTTTGTGATTGCGTATCTTTCTTCGGTGGAATGGCTTGGTATTTATCATGGGTGATCACGATAACTTTCCTTGTTAGACAGGGATACGACATCTTCCCAATTGGGTAGGGAATCTCATCTTCCTTATCGCTAGCTGAATATTAGAGATAAATTAGAAGTCATATCGTGGAAGATGTTCTTACTAGTAATGAGTAAATATCGGATCATGGAGATGGAGTGCTTTCCTTTCTTACGTCATAACTGGTGGACAGTTATCAGTCGCGGCTAGCCGGTAGGCGGATTTCGACTCTGGGCTCGCGCCTTAAGAGTAACCTGGACGTCATCATGGGCTGAGTTCCCTCGTGAGGCTCTTTTACTTATTACAGTGCAATAACTAGAAAAAAAAACCCCACCCACGGTGGTTCGTTCCTTGAGCTGCGTCTGGGCCTATCGCTGATTTTTTAGGCGCTTTTCTCGATTGCCCCAGCCCTTAGTAGAAGTGAGCTTGGGCAAGGGCTGAATTGTTTGGATCGACGGCCCGAATTCCCACATGAGCTGACGAGTTTTGTTGGTATGAAACGAAGAAAATTTGAATTTTCTTAAAAATGAGGTAAAATGGTAATTTTGGTCAAAGTGAGATTTTTCTAGATCTCGGATGATAGAAAGCGGACTTCCTTTGTTGAAATCGTCTCAGCTAAATCTAGCTACCACGTCGAAATTCCGTTGAATTAGGGAGCGATTGAAATTTAAATGTTTTTCGAGCCTTTGGAGTGTCGGGTCTTAGTATGACGGCTTGTGAAAGACATGTGATGTGACAAAAGTCACTTATTACATGTACCCCATGTGACACATGTTGCATGATTAGTGAGAGGATAGAGATGAATGGCTTAGATTAAGCCAAATGTCAAAAAAGGCCCTTTAAAATTGAATAGTTAAATGAAGTAGTGAGGAGAATTAAGTTAAAAGATTAAAAATAAGACATAAAGCAACTTCATCTTCTCCAATTGTTGGAAACGGATAGTAAAGGGCTGAGAACCAGTTTTAGAGAGAGAAAGTGTGACTTCTCTCTAGATTTCTCGGCTTTCGGTAGTCGGTTCTCTTAGGACCCGAAGCAAGTTTGTTCTGTGACAAATGACTGCAGCGTGGGCATCGGTTTTGTGGAGTTAGAAACTCCAAGAGGTAGGGATGTCTTTTATATACTTGGTTTTATTCTTTAGCTAAGAGCCATTTAATGGATGAGGGGGATTTGTTGAGCTGAATAATTGTGTTTTTGGTCAAACCTTTGGCTTGAGTGATGAAAATCCACTGTGTGTGTGTGAACAATCTTGAGAGCCTAGGGTTTCAGCATTCATGTGGTTGTTGTGTGATTTTTGTGTTGTTGGGTGATTGAGTGAATTACTTGGATTGTTATTAGCGTGTGGTAATTTTTGGTGTTATTGATTATGGGTGGATAACATGAATTATGTGAATTAATTTTTGTTAATATATACATATAAAATATATTAGCATGAATTGTTTGGAAATGACATAATGCATTCCATATGCACCGGGGCACCCTAGAATGATAGGTGTGAGTGCAGGACACGAAAATGAAAAGAAAAGTGAAAACGGTTCTAAAAGGAATTTCAAGGAAGATTTTTCGAAGAATTGTCTTTGAGAGTTGTCCAACAATTCATCTCGGAGGCGGACCCATGACTGTTTCGGAGAATTATTGGGCAATTCACCTCGGAGGGTTGTCCAATATAATTACAAAAACTCGGTATTAAGTTTTCGAAGACAAAAAGCTTTTGTTTTGAAAACTGTATTTTTGCTCGCATTTGGCTTAGGCATGTGTGAGGGAGTCGGTGAGGACTCGAGACATGGGATTGGGCATGTAGACATTCAAGTAAGATTATGTATTTTCTTAAATGTGATTGTTTGCCATGACATGTGCACTTAGGTGGGGAGTAACCCATGAAGGAGATTATCACTCTTGGGCTCACCACAATCGAGGGATCGTATTTCGGATTACGGGTGTACGGGAGGACTGACGCTCACTGAAGTGCGATTTTAAGAAGCCTTCGGATTGTGGCTTAGGTATTCATTTTTGTATAACATGTATTAAAACTCTAAATTTTGATATATGTTTGGTTAAGTAATATATAATAACTCTTGAACTATTATTCTCTCTAGTTGATGTATTTATTCTTGATAGTATTGATGTATGGGCTAAGTGGCCGTTTTACTCATGTGCATGTCTCATGATAGAACCCACGACGAGATATTGGCCAGTTGGCGGGTGGTGACAGAGACACCCGGATCGAGCATCACAACAGTATCGAGCCCAGGTTTTATAAATACCAAGAGCTTAATGTCGGATACTAAAGTATAGCTTAGTATCAATAAGTTATTATACGATTACCTAGGACTTGATGGGAAACGGGTAGATCATGCATCCATTGTGCATTTGATGATTGATGTGTGATCATGTATTTTATGAATTGTGTGGTTTGTGTGCTTGGTGAATAGCACATAGGGAAAAAAAATTGTATTGAAGAAATTTTTTTCTGAGGTTTTACAATGTGTAAAACTAGAAAAAAATAAATAAAATAAATTTTAATGAATTTATTTGGTTCTACTGGAAAATGAAAAAAAAAATAATATTTTTTTGTGGTCTTCGATGGAGTGGAGCAAAATGAAAAAGAGTGAAAAAATATTTGCGAGAAGAGACGGAGGCGGATGGGCTCTTGCCCATTTCCGATCTGATCGTAATACAATGGATTGTATCATGACCACGGAACCTTGGGGGCATGCGGTAGAACCACGACATGGCTAGAAGGCCTACGACCACGGTATTGCGGCCACGGCCGGCCAAAGGGCCACGACATGGCGGCCTCTGAGGCGGCGGCTTACCGCGTGCATGCTTTAACCCGAGTGAGTTGCGATAATAATTTGTATCGTGGTACACAGAGGCAGGTTGGTGTAGTGATCGCGGTAGCGGCAAGGCTCGCGATCTGACGCGCGACCTGCGACCTGTGCGTGGCAGCGACCGCATTCAGCGGCGAGTTGGTCGCGATATAATGTTGTATCGTGGCGAGGCGGCGGCAAGCGCTGCGACCGCGGCTAGTGTGCGCTCGGAGCCGCGGCGGTCGCGGCCGAACCGCAGCCGCGACATGGCCAGGGCTTCGGCTCACGATGCGGCTCAATGCTCGCCGACGACCGGTGCGCGACGCGTACGCGCTGGCGGCGCGGTCGCGGCGCCTTCGACCACGGCGGGCTGGCCGCGATCGCTGCGCCCGATGCCCGCCTGACCCGGCCCGATGCGGCTGACGGGGCACTATGCCTGGCTTTGGGTGTAGTGCGCGTGCGGCTTTGTCTTGTATTTGGAGCCGTAGTGTGTGCATTACTTTCGACCTAGTTTGACTCGATTACCCAGCGTTAAGGTCACTATTTGGATCACTATTCATGAACACTGTTCATGAGCACTGTTCATGAGGTTTTAAAAAAAAAATTAAATAAATAAAATAAAATTTTATAAAATAAAATAAAATATTGTTTTTTTGTTGAATATGATTTAATATATGAACTTATTGTCTTGCATTACCTATGAATGCATGGACGTAGTGTATGATATAAATTTTTTAGTACGTGAATAGTGTCTCGAGAAATTTGTGTTTACACCTTAGAATCTTGCATTGAAACTTAACGCCGGCTGACATGTGTAGATGGCTAGTCGGAGTAGTGAGAGAACATGAGAGGAATTAGATCCACGAAGTCTTGGTCGAAACACCACAGTGTTGATATGAGCTTTCTTTGGTAGAGTAGGGATTGCAGTCGCCGCTATCGCATAGGCATGTGCAATAGTGAGTCAGGCGGTGAGAAACGATCATCAAGCGTTTATAAGCTTTTACCATCATCATTGACCATAGAAGGAGGAGTAGATGACATACGAGGCATCCAGATATGGGTGCTGTCTTAAAGGAAGGAGATCATCTTCTTTGACCCGGGGGAAAGAAGCGAAGACCTATTTCGCCGCGGATCTCGAGACGAGACTGGGTTATCGGGGCGAGGCGGGGATGGGGCATTTAGTCAAGCGGGCGGTGATATGTTATTTACGTAAAGCCGACTGGACACTTTCGCCAGGTTGCCCACGGAGCGAGAATCGAGTCGTAGGACACCTCGGTCCCGATCATCGGTGAGACGAGTTAGGGTTGCGGTCGGTGGGCGGATGGTGTCTTTACCATTTCGGTAACCCCGAACATATGAAGGATTTCCCAGGAGGCAAGGGGATCAGGGTTCAGACGACCTGATCTGGTCATTAGGACATGAGAGGATCTGATTCATTCCTCCATGCTTGTCTGAGGCCCAGGAGCGATATCAGTTCCAGGGGAGTTGCACGGGCACTTTCTATTACACGGGCGGGCGGAGGCGGATTGTGATCAGGGGGCGGAGGCGGGGCCCATTGGTAGGGACATTAGGGGTTCAGGGGCGTGTCTAAGCCATCACTGCCGAATTTGGAGTCAACGGATCCAGCCGGGTTATGCAGTCTGCACTGTATCTCGCTACGGGGAAAGAGTGTTATTTTATTTTGGTGCGTCGCATTCATTCATTGCTGCATTAGTTGTGATAGAGTTGGGCTTAGAGATTGAGGCCTTGGAGGAGCCCTTGTATAGGTTCTCCCACACAGGGATTAGGGCGAGGATAGGGATGATATGTTATGGTTGCGAGTTAGAGATCTCGGGGATTCTACTCACAGTGGACCTGAGGGTCATAGACATGTCAGAGTTCGACGTCATCTTTGGGATGGATTGGCTGATAGCTTACAGAGTCATTATCGATTGTGAGCGTAAGAGGGTTACCGCCTACACATAGGACGGTACTCGTGTTGTATTTCAGGAGGACAAGCATGATATTTTTCCCCAGACATTGTACGAGTCTAGGTGTCATGGACAGTTGAAGCCTTACCTTGGAGGACAAGGTGAGACAGAACTTAGATCTCCCTCGAAATCAGTGCGATTGAGGATGTTTTTCAGATGAAATTTACCGGGATTTCCTCCGCGAGAGGTTTTAGACTTGGTATCAAGTTACACCTGATGCCGCCCGTCTCTATGACTCCATAGGATGGCACCGATTGATTGCGAGGAACTTCCGAGTCCAGCTATATGAGCTCTTTGGATAAAGGGGTTCATTAGGCAAGACACTTCACCATGGGGCACTCAGGTTGTTGCGAAGAAGAATGGCCAGTTAGCCATTTGTGAATTGACTCTGGCTTGAGTTGAGCAGGGTTCACGATCAAGAATCGGTACCCATTCTTAGAGGATTGATGACTTGTTTGTCGATTGAGAGGGCGTGAGTCTCTCCAAGTAGACAACCTTAGCCCAAAGTTTACCATCGGTGAGGTTAGGGAGCGGTCTCCTAAGGCGGCGTTGGGGACATATTATGGGCACTTTGAGTTTACGGTGATGCCCTTTGGATTAGCCAGATGCTTGACATTCATGGACCTCATGCGCCAGGGTATTCAATTTATTTGGATCAATTTGTCGTGGTCTTCATGGATGACATTTTGATCACACTCCCGATCAAGTGGGGGCATGAGGATCATCGAGGGATCGTTTTACGATTGCTAATAGATCATCGGTTATGCATGAAGTTCAATAAGTCACGGTTTGAAAACTGCGAGGGTGAGATTTTGGGACCGCGTGGTGTCGGCATCCAAGCGTGTCAGTAGACCCGAGGAGAAGGTCGGTAGTGATGGAGTTGGGAGAGGCCGAAGTTGAGTCTTCGAGATCACGTAGTTTCTTAGGGTTGGCTGGGTACTCACGAGTAGATTCATTGTGAGATTTCTCCCGGATTAAGCGGCACCTATGAGCGAGATTGACTGAAAGGAGGGTCAAGTTTGATTGGGATGACCGATTAGAGGAGGCATTTCAGGAGTTGAAGACTTACTTTAGCTCCTATCTTGATAGTCCCGGACAAGGAACAGGGGTACACAGTGTATTGTGATGTCTCGAGGGCCGGACTAGGAAGTGTTTTGATGCAGTTCAGGAGGGTAGTAGCTTATGGTTCCCATCAATTAAAGAATCATGAGCAAAATTACCCCACACACGACATGGAGTTGGCGGTCGTAGTCTTCGCCTTGAAGGTGGCGCCCTTGCTATAGGCGGGGAGTTCGAGTGTGCTCGGACCACGAGTCACAGTATATTTTCACGAGTGGGACCTCCAGTATGAGGCAGCGTGAGATGGATGGAGTTCTGAGGATTATGACTTCACTTTGCATTACCCCGTCTGGTAAGGCAAATGTGATGGTGATGCACTCGGTCGAGTCATGGGGGCGTTAAGATAGTATGGCTTCACGGGGTAGGCGGATGCTTTCAGTTATTGGGACCGGTTTGGGCTCTGATCTGCAAGCGGGCTCGAAGTGCGTTAGGAGTTTAGTGGCTGCAGTCTCTATTGGCCCAGTGATTGAGTCCCCGGGAGGCAAGACGGAGATGAGTGTCCATCGGGGGTAGTGCAGTCAGATACTGCAATTGATGGTACGGGCCAGTCCATGCGGATGGTAGTCTTACGTATAGAGGGCGGGTGATGAGTGGTTCCCCGGTTGGCTGGAGTTGAGAGGAGATTCTAAGGGAGTTTCACTACTCTCGATTTGTTTTGCATCCAAGTGGCACGAAGATGTACCAAGATCTTCGTCGCTAGTAATACTGGAGCGGGATGAAGAGACACGTAGGGGACTTTGTTGTGATGTCTCACGTGTCGGCGAGTTAAGGCTAAGCACGGAAGCAATGAATTTGCTTTAGCCATTTGAGGTGGTGAGTGGAAGTGGGAGCACGTCCGCACTGATGGATTTTGTGACCCGCACTTGCGGACCGCGAGACATGATGCGGTATGGATGATAGTGGATCGACTCACGAAGTGCGCACATTTCCTGGTTGTGCGGATGACCTTCACGTGGAAGTGCTAGGTTGTATATTCGAGAGATAGTTCGACTACATGGAATACGAGTATCCATAGTGTCGGATAGAGACTCGAGGTTCTGGCGCACTTTCGGAAAAGGGCTTCAGCTATGGGTACAGTGACCATGGTGACTTTCCACCCACATCTACAGATAGTCGGTCGGAGAGGACCATACGAGGTGTTAAGAGGACATCTTTGCGAGAATGCATCTGGATCATAAATTGCATTGGAAAAGCAATTTCCCTTAGTGGAATTACTTCTGCTGGCAGTTATCGGTGAGTATACGAGATGGCGCATATGAGGCATTGTATGGGAGGCCAATGCGGATCAGATATGTTGAATGGGGTGGGAAACTCCATCTTTGATGCGATCGATTAGAACACCTAGGAAGGTGAGCTTGATATGACATCGTCTTCCACGTCGAGAGATGGCCAGAAGAGCTATGCGTGTACGGCGTCGACCCTTAGAGTTGAGGTTAAGATCACGTCTTCTTGAAGGTGATGCAAGGATTGGTGGGTTAGGTAAACGGGGAGCTATCGGCGAGGTTTGGTGGGCCTTTTCGAGATACTCGAGAGGGTAGGAACTGTATCATATCGGTAGCTTTACCGCCCAGCATGTCAGGTGTCCATGAGGTATTCCACGTCTCCATGCTCCAGAGGTACACTCTAGATCCAGCTCATGTAGTGGATTGGAGAGAGATTAAGGTTGAAACATATAGGACCTTTGAGGAGGGACCAGTGTGCATTATGGATAGCCGAGATAAGGTTTTACGATGCAAGACCGTGAGGCTAGGGAGGGTGCGATGGTGGCACGTGGAGTGGAGGAGTCAATGTGGGTGCGTGAGGACACGATGCGGGCCACCTATCCCTTCTTGTTTAGGGATGAAGGTACATGGTTTAGTCGTTTAATACTTAAATGACTAGTTTACATGCATGGTATAGTGCACGTTGCATATGCATGTGAGTTGCCTGATTATGCGAATTTGGAATGAAATTCTTTTAAGAGGAGAATGTAAAACTTGAAAATTTGAATTTTACGAGAAAAATGGTAATTAGGTTAAAATCAGAATTACCTAGATCTGGGATGATAAAGCGGACTTCAGTTGGGATAAGTCTCATGAAATCCCGAAACTCACCAAGTATCGGTCAGAGGAGCAGTCCCGAAATTTCCTTGCTTTTTTCAAGGCATAGGGTGTCGGGTCTTGAGTATGGCATTAATGAAAGACATGTGATAGCAACAAAAGTCATACGATATGTACCCATGTGACACATGTTGCATGATTAGTGAGAGGATGGAGATGAATGGCTTAGATTAAGCCAAGTGTCAAAAATACCCTTTAAGTCAAATAGTTAAATGAAGGGACAAGGAGGGAATTAAGTTCAAAGATTAAAAATAAGACATAAAAAGCAACCGTGTTCTAATTCTTTGAAACGGACCAGTGAAGGCGAGAACGAGTTTTAGAGAGAAAGTGTGACTTCTCTCTAGATTTCCTAGTTTTTGAACCGTCGGTTCTCTTCGGGCCAAAAAGCAAAGCTATTCTACGCTGTAAGGGCTACACGTGGGCACCGATTTTGTGGAGTTCCGACAACTCCAAGAGGTAGGGATCTTTTCCTACTTTGTTTATTCTTTGGCTAAGAGCCATTTTAATGGATGAGGATTTGTTGAGGCTTGGATGGCCGTGTTTTCAGTCTAGGAAACTTTGAGCCAAGTGATGAAAATCCATATTATTGTGGCCATGAGCAGTCTTAGGAGCCTAGGGTTTCCTTTGTTCACGTGATTTTTTGTGTGATTTTTGTGTTGTTGGGTGATTCAAAATGAATTGCTTGGATTGTTATTAGCCACATGTGAGCTAATTTTGGTGTTATTGATTGTGAATTGAATAACATGAATTATGTGAATTAATTTTTATTAATATATACATGTAAAATATATTAGCATGAATTGTTTGACTAGCATAATGCATTCTATATGCACTTAGGGCACCACTAGAATGATAGTGTGAGTGCATGACACAAAATGAAAGAAAAGTAAAAGGTTCTAAAAGGAATTTCAAGGAGGAAGATTTTCCAAGGTGTGCTGGAGAGTTGTCAGCCAGTTCATCTCGGAGGCGGACCCGTGGGCTGTTTCGGAGATATCGAGCAATTAACCTCGGAGGTTGTCGATATATTTACAAAGCTTCATTGAAATGAAAGTTTTCGAGGACAAAGATTTTGTTTTGAAAGCGTATTTTTGCTCGCATTTGGCTTAGGCATGTGTGAAGTCGGTGAGGACTCGAGACATGGGATTGGGCATGTAGACATTAGTAGGATCAATGTATTTTCTTAAGTGTGATTGTTTGCCATGACATGTGCACTTAGGTGGGGAGTAACCCATGAAGGAGATTATCACTACTGGGCTTTGCTCACCCTGTCGAGGGATCATTATTTCAGGTACAGGGAGTGTACAGGAGAACGGTGCTCATTAGATGCCGCATTTTAGAAGAAAGCCAGATTGTGGCTTAGGTATTCATTTTGTATAACATGTATTAAAACTCTAAATTTTGATATATGTTTTGATTAAGAGTAATGTAATAACTCTTGAACTATTGTTATATAGTTGATGTATTCTTGATGAGTATTGATGTATGGGCCCCAGTGGCCGTTTTTACTCATGTACATGTCTCATGATATGAGACCGCAGATATTCAGCGGGTTGTGAATTGAGTGTGAGACACCCGAGTTGGGGCGTCCACAGTTGATCCTAGGTTGTCGCCATCAATGCGCATGTGATGTGATGGCTTCTCTTCGAATTTCGCGTCCGTCCGTTTCAGTTGGCGTTTATAATGCTTTATAAGTATATCACGACTGGTCTGATCGTTTTCCCCTATTCTCCAAACTTCTCTCCTAGTGGTCTCATGTTTTTTTCCTTCATATCTTCTCTGGCCCTTGCTCAAAGTTGTACCCGATTTTGGGGGTTTATTGGTCTCCCGGCGTTCCCCTCTCTAGTTAGGTACGTCTTTCTTCTTCCCTCTCTTTTTGTCCTTTCTGGTTCGGGATTTCATGGGTCTCCTGGGGTCGGTGCGTTTTTGGTCCCGTGTTCGTTGTTTGCTTCCCCTCCCTTATTCCTCAGTTTGAGTTTCTCGAGGCGTATTATGGTACGGGAGTTGTGTGCGGACCCGGGGTTGTTAGAGGCTTACTTTGGCTAAGATTCCACTTTATTCTTTGGATCTCCGCTTTTTCCTCGTCTAACCATCGTGCTCCTTAGGTCTCGATTGTCCTCATGTTAGCATAGGGAGTAGTTTGCCCGAGAACTTTGATTTGGCGAACTGAGTGAAGGAGTTCGGCTAATCCGGCCATTGTTGTCGTAGTTAGTGGGACCTCCTTCCCAGTCTGTGGCGAAGCAAGGTCGTGAGATCGGGTACCCTAGCGGTTCTAACTTCTTGAGAGCTGCTTTGTGCCAAAATCTCTTAGAGCTGAGTGGGCCCTAGTCGGATTGAGCCCTTTTTTGGAAAAACCTTCGCCTCTCACTATAGGCCCTCCTCTGGTGTTCATGTTTGGTGCCCCTAATTTTCTCACTTCTTACATCGTCCAAGTGCCGAAGATGGTTTGCTTCTTTGAGGTGGCCTTCGAGAACGGCCTCCGCTTTCCTCTACATCCCTTTATCAAAAGCGTCTTATAGCACTTTAACATCTGTCCGTCCCAACTTTCTCCTAATTTTTGGGGTGTTCTAGTCTGGCTGCTGGTCATCTTTAGGGATAAAGGTCTTGGGGTTCCCAGCATAGCTTTACTTTTGGACTTCTTTAGTGTGAAGGAAGCGTAGAGGAGCTTTTGTACATTTGAACACACCAGTAAAGGTGATCATCTCGGATCTTAGTCCTCAGTAAACCTTTGAATGAAATGTTATTTTTTCATCGGTGATTAAGTAATTGGGAGTATAATCCTGTTGATCAAGAAGATATGCTTGGCATTCCAACTGTTTGGACTGCCCCCGAGAACCTACGTGAGTTTCCGTTCACATTAATTGGGTTTAGCCTTCGAAAGTCATGAGATGTTTCTAACTTTGCTTTGGTTGTGCGGCCTTCAGGTATTCGTCACAGTCTCAACTCCGAGGATGAAGAGGTGAAGCGGAATTTGGTTAAATGTAGCCCGCGAATGTATTTCGAGCTTATTAGATCGGATATTCCCAGGCCTTCTGGTGCCAAACCTTCTCGACCCTCCGAGCCTTCTAGTGCGAAATCTTCTCGACCCTCCTCTTTGAGGCCGTCTCAATCTTCTATCATGAAGCCTTCTCGGGAAGAGCTTCAAGCCCAAGTTGATTTTTTGGCAAAGAAGAAAATAAGTGCAATGCGAGTCGGCTGCCATCGAGAAGCGACACGTCACGGCTGTGAGTCCTGCGAAGTTGGGGCGTCCTCATCGCCATCTTATTGGGATTAAAGGTCGGGGAAGTGCGGGTGAGAGTTACGCGCCTCATCACTGTGGCGAATGTCGGGGTGAGTCCACGGCCGCTCTTTTGTGCCACGATAGCGAGTACTCCACGAGGACCATCGAGCCTCTCTAGATGTCACTTATATACATTTGGAGCCCTCACGTATGGCTTAGAGCTTGGCTCGGGAGAATCTAAGGGCGAGGGAGGAAGCATCTGACATGAAAGGATGAGGACTGGTACTTACTAAATAAAGCTCATGTAGTTGTATGTCGTCCATCCTCTCGAGACTCTAACCTGAAGAGTGATGGATCTTTATGTCAGGGTGAGGAGGTTACGGCCTTATCGCTTCAAAGGAGCGGCCATAGCCAATAATCGGCCACCGCTATTTTGTTGGATTCCATAGATTGTTTCAAACTATCCATTAATTTTATCTCCTTTCTGTAGATGGTTACCTATATGAAAAGCTTTGAAGAGGAGGCCGAAACTGCAGGAGCTCTTGAAGCGATGAAAGCGTATAAAGCCAAGTTGCCTCCTTGACCTCCAGAAAGTAGACCTTTGAGCTTGGATCATCTCCTTCTGAGGATGTCGTAGTACCATCCGGCTGAGCACACCACAATTGTGAAAGTACGGTGAAGATAAAGAAAGAAGAGATTCGAGAGAGCTGAGAGTTACTTGGGGACGAGTTTTGAGCGATTAGGGACGAGCTGCAGGTGGCTAGGGACGAGCTACACATGGTTCGAGATGAGCTGTGCATCAAAGCCACGATATTAAGCGATCGTTGAGGAAGCTACGGTAAAAGTGAGCTCCATGGAGCGCCTGGCAGAATGCCATAAGCGCGAGATCTTGAGGCGGGGAGGCCTAGGTTAATGAGAAGGAAGGAGTGATTGCCGAGCTGAGAGACGAGGCATGTACTTTGTGGGCCTCCTGGTGGCTTGCTTTTTAGGCGCAAAGCTAAGGTTTCCGGTTTGGTTCAACTTTCAGTTCACCTGCTGGGAAGCGGAAAGAATGGCTATGACGGCGAAGTGGACCCCATGGTGTTTGGATGCTGGCTCTGTTCTCTCTAAGTGAACTTCGAGATTGGGAGGCTCTATAGGCGCTCTCAGCCTCAGTTCTTTGGACTTCACCTTCACTTACATGGTTTGGAGGTTCGAGATGGCGAAGTACACTTTCCGAGTCACCTTGAGACATTGGGCTTTTCACGTAGTTTGCTTGATACGCTAACCGGACTGCGGGCCTTAGACTTATGTAATGCGACTTTTGATTTTGCTCCGATTTACGAGATGTTGCCTTTATACCCTTTGGATCTTCGAGTCTTCTTGCTATCTTGTTTTATTCCCTAGGCTACGAGAGGCTTAGGGCTATTCATCTCCTTTAATAAGCCGAGTTGTTGTGGCTTAGCGTGCGAGCTGCGTGGCTCTTAACAAGCTGAGCTACTAGAAACCTTGTGAATTGGAGCTCTTGGGGCTCTTGTTGAGCGAGCCTCTTGGCTCTTATTAAGTAGGCTACTAGGCTCTTATTGAACTAAGCTGCATGGCTCTTAACAAGCTAGAGCTCTTGGGCTCTTATTGAGGCCCCGAGCTCATTGGCTCTTGGCGAATTGAGCTACGTGGCTCTTGGCCAATTATTCATTGGCTCTTAACAAAACAGACTCTTGGGCTCTTATTAAACTAAGCTACATGGCTTTTAACAAATTGAGCTACTGGGCTCTTATTGAACTGAGCTACGTGGCTCTTGACTAACTGAGCTATGTGGCTCTTAACAAACTGAGCTACTGAGCTCTTATTGAATTGAGCTATTAGGCTCTTATTGAATTGAGCTACGTGGCTCTTAACAAATCGGGCTTCTAGGATCTTATTGAACTGAGCTATGTGGCTCTTGACGAACTGAGCTACGTAGCTCTTAACAAACTGAGCTACTAAGCTCTTATTGAACTGAGCTGCGTGGCTCTTAACAAACTGAGCTCCATGGCTCTTTTGAGCTAAGCTACATGGCTCCTTTAGACTCTGAGATACGTGGCTCTTTAATATCTGAGCTCCTGGGTTCTTATTGAGGTCAGGGCTCACCTGACCTTTTAAGGCTGTAGGGTTCTTAAGCGAGCTCCATAGTAACAGGCTGAGCTACATGGCTCCTTCGGGACTTTGAGCTCGTGGCTCTTTAATGGCTGAGCTCCTGGGTTCTCGTGAGACCGAGGCTCACTTGACCTTCTAAGCTCACTGGGCTCTTAAAATTAAGCTCCAGCGTTTTGGCCCAAGCTACATGACTCCTTTGGACTGAGAGGCTACGTGGATCTTTCTAACATCAGAGCTCTTAGTTTTTTAAGTGTCTTCCCTTAGGAAAGTGCGCGTAGTTTAATGCCGATCTATAGAAATTAGGCAGAGGCTAGTGACTTTCCAAGGTGTCCAAGCTTCTTTATAGATAACCACCTTCCTTCGAGGGTGTATGTTATACGCCACTCCCGTTTTCCTTCCCACCTTCGCCAGCGTCGGAGTTCGAACATGATGAAGCCGAGGTTTGGTGCCATTGCCTGCGAAGTCTGTTTGGTGAGTCATCAGGGCGGCGTTTGGTTTCATTGTTACGTCATTTGTTTAGGTTGTGTTGTTCCGTAGTCACGCCATTTGATTGGATTGGGTTGAAGCACGTTGGAGGCGGGATGTTTAGAGAGAATGCTTCAAGTCCTGCTTCTTATGTTATACCTCTCCTTCCCTCTTTTCTCTTTTTCCAACTTCCTTTTTCTCTTTCTTATGGTTTCCTTAAGTAGGTATTTCTTTGGTTGTAATTTTAAAGATGTAGAGAACAGTTTTGTTTATTGTAATTTTCTAATATGTAGAGAGCAGTTTTGTTGATTGTAATTTTCTAGAATAAATATAATTCTTTGAAATAAAATTAGAATCTTTTGGAAACACATATACTTGTTTGATGTTTCATGTAACCTTCGAGGCCCTTAGAGCCAGGTGGATTTCGATAAGCCAAGGCTCCTTGGTTCTTTCTTTATGATTCTGATAAAGCGGGTTGAAAATAAACCTGAAAGCATTATTTGAGCGAAGTAGAATGTTGCGCTTTATTAATAGATACGATCGGGGTTTATGGGTAAAATCGCTTGAGGTGCTTTCGACATTCGAGTGATGCAAGGTCTTTCCCTCTTGGTTGAAGTTCATGGATTGCGGTCGGATTCTTCAGTGATATGATGTAGGGTCCCTCCCAGGTTGGGTCCAGTTTCACAAGTGGTGAGGTCTTCCTTGGCGGCAGAGTTTTAAAGCACTAGTCGCGAACCCAAAACTGTGGGCGACCTTTCGTCATGGAAGTACCTTCTTATTTTCGTTGGTAGTCTTGGTAGCGTTTCAAAGTGCGCTAAGCCTCCTCGAGATCGAGGTTGAAGAGACTCCTCATTGTGCTTTCGGCACTTGCAGGCGCTCGACCATGTGACAGGCCCGGCCTCGACAGGGGTTATCGCCTCGGTGCTAAATGCTAAGGCGAACGGAGTTTCTCGAGTTACAGACTTACGTGTAGTTCTGTACGCCCATAGTACCTCGAGGAGGTATTCTACACATTTTCCCTTTAAGTTTTCCAACTTAATCTTCACGCTGAGTCCTTATATTGATTTCTTTCGTCTCATTGACTACTGACAGCCAGATAGTCAGTGTCTTATCTAAGCCACAAGAAAGTTTCATTTCAAAGTCAGCCAATCATTTCTGCTCAGGTCGATAACACCACTGGTATATCTAAACTGATTTTATGAATGCCAAACTAGTTAGGCTTTTAATTTTTTATATCATGAAATAAGTTAAGTTACCAATTTTTTACTCAGTTCCTTTGGCAAATAAGTCCACCCCACAATGGTGTGAACTTGCATTGGCCCCCTCCCAACGAGTAGTACACCCTAGTATGCTCAAACCCCACTCGTCGAAAAGGCCAGGGCTTATGATCGAGGTTAGTGGCCCTGGATGGGGAAGCTGTGGATCTGGCATGCTCTTGGATGTATTTTGCATTTTCTGACCAGTTCCGTGGCGTCTTTTAGCATCGTGGGCCAATAGTACCCTTGCCTCAAGGTTTTTCCTGCCAAGGTTCAAGCTCCGATATGGTTGCCACAGGTTTCCTTGTGCACTTCTGCACGTAATTGCATCTCTTCCTTTCCTGGCGCATTTACTTGAGAAGGAATGCGTAAAACCTCGCTTTTATAAAGGGCCCTCACAAAGAGCAGTAATCTAGCTAACCTTGCTCTTAGTTTAGATGCCTCCTTCTGGATCGCTTGGCAATGTCCCATTTAACAAGTAGTCCCATAGGGTCCATCCAGCTTGGCACAGTTATCACTGAGAAAATTTCTTCGTTGTTGATGTTTATTGAGGGCTCCGGGAGGTGCTCGACTAGTATCCGCCTATCTATGTCTTCCTGCGACGTCGTTGCTAACTTTACCAGGGCATCCGCCTGTGAATTTTCTTCCCTTGGGACATATCTGACCTGAACGAATTTTTCGAAAGCGCGCTTCACGCACTGCAAAGGATCATTTTTTCACCCCGTCGTAGGAATCTTCTATCTCGCTTCACCACCAACCTGGAATCGCTTCGCATACCTCAAGCCCATCGCCCCATGGAGTGGGCGAGGTTAAGCCCGATAATGACGTACCTTCATATTTGACTTTGTTATCGACGCATTGAACCCAAACAGTGCATATTACCGCCGATCCCATCCAGGAGGTCGAATCAACCCCCGCACCGGCTTCCTTGAGGTTAGCGTGTCGATCTACGACAACCTCCGGGGAGCGAGGAGGTCGACTCGAGTCGAAGTTTTGGTAGGCTCACGAGGTGAATTCCGCGATGAAATATGTCGAAATCATTCCTTAATCATTGTTCTCGCTTCAGACTAATGTCGAACTTACTCACTTCTATGGCCCATTTTACTAGTCCCGAGGTTTCCGGTTTGCGCAAAGATTTGCTTCATTGGGTGTTCTATCTAACTTCGATGGTGTGAGCTTGAAGTATGGTCGAAGTCTCCGCTGTGGTCACCAATGCCAGAACTAGCTTCTCCATCTCGTATACCTTCATCCGGCTCCTCTCGAGCCTCGACCAGTGCAATAGATCGGGCCGTTGCGCCTATCCCGCCTTAACCGTGGCGCACCTGGGGTCGAGAAATCGGAAACGACTAAGTAGAGCAAGGAGTTCCTCGTTGAGGGCTTACCAGAATAGGCAGGCAGCGAAGTAGGTTTTAATGCCAGAGAACGCCTCTCACAATGGACATCCCAAAGGAAGGCCTTAAAACTTGAAAGAATGGTCGACACTGTCAACGATTTATTTGTCAAAGCGATCACAAGCAACTATTCTCCCGGGACGCTGAATTTCTTTGGGTTGTTTTGAAGCGTGGTCGCGATGTCGAGCACAACTTTTCTTGACTGATTTTGCCTCTTCATTCCTCGCTAAGGTCGCTGGACGATGAAACCCAAGAACTTCCCACGGAGACTTCGAAGAACACTGGGGTTGGGTTTCTTAACTTCATCTTGTAGTCCTTCAAGACCTGGAACGATTCAATTTAGGTGGTCCACGTGGAGCCCGGCCTCGACTAACTTCACCAAGATGTCGCTATATACTTCCATGGACGCCCAATCACTTTGTAGCAAATATCTTACTCAACCTTTCGATAGTGGCCCCACCGTCTTCAAATCCTAAAAGGTATCACGACACACACGCCCCGGGTCCGGTCGAATAAGGTATTTTCTTTGTCATTGGGGTCCATTCTGATCTGATTATAACCCAAGAAAGCGTCCATAAAGCTGAGAGCCAGCAGTGGCGTCCACTATGAGGTCGATTCGGAGCAAGGGAAAGCTATCTTTCGGACAAGCCTGGTTAACATCGGTAAAGTCAATGCAAAGTCGCCATTTTCCATTTGCCTTCTTGACGAGAACCACATTAGCCAACCCGCCCTTGATATCTACTTCCTGATAGCTCCTGGCTTGAGGATTTTGTCGACCCTCTGATCGCCTTCCGCCTTTCCTGGAAACCCTTCTTTCTATTCACGGTTTCAAGGAGGGGCGAAGATGGAAGCTAGGGTGATAATCGCTTGGTCATTTCTCCCATGTCCTCTTGCTTCCAAATGAATACTTCCACATTTTGCTTTAAGAAGTGGATGAGGAGGTCTTTAACATCTTGACCAATTTGGATTCGATGTAGGAGAGGTGTTCTGGCTGGTCGTCAAGTTGTACTGGTTCCAGCTCTTCTATGGGTGTTGGTCGGGTGTCCAGTTCGTCTCTCATGTCGAGCTCATCCATGTGGACACTTTTTACGACTTTCTTATTTTATTGACGCCGAGTAGCATTCCCTGGCTACCCGCTGGTCTCCTCGAACCACTCCTACTCCGTTCTCTGTTGGGAACTTGATAACCATATGATAGGCGGAGGGGACTAATCTCTTAAAGCATCGAGAGAAGCCTACCCAAGAATACAGCCAGGCGCCAAGGGAGCATCTACTACGAGGAACTTTATCGCTTTGTAGCCGACATGGGATTTCCTTACAGAGTACCGCCATGACCATGGCAATGCCACCTTTTCCCTCAAAATCCTAATGCACTCACCGGCTCTAAACTTCTCCTTCCTTGCACGATATTGTCAAATGTCAAGCCGACATGATGTCCGTCGAACTCCCATTGTCGATCAAACCCCATGACTATTTTGTTGGCCACGATATTCTATCATCAGGGTCATCATAGGGATGTTGGCAACCTTCCATGTCGGAATCCAAGAAGGTTATGGCGGTATCCAAACTCCAGTGAGTTTGGACACTTTTAAATTTCAATTTGACCTCCAGCCTGGGTTAGGCTTGTTTACCCCGAACAATCTAAAATGGAGTAGTCGATCAAACAGAGGTCTGGCCAAGAGGTCAGCCACCCGGGAGGGTCGGCAGGACCAAAGGTCATCCAACCGTGAGGTCATCTGCTTAGGTTAGGATGAGCCTCAGCCAGTCAGCTCACCAGGCCGCCTCCAGCCTCGGCCGTGTCACTGCCCGGCCAAGTCAGTCGCCCTACCGGGTTTGACTGGCATGAATCCAAACTCCCGGTCATAAACTCCCTCGGGTCCAAACTCCGCTTTGCGTTCTTAGACTCTATGGAAATCCCATTGAGTCAAGATTCCAGCCATGTGCCTGTGGAGGGCAGTAGGTGAGCTCAACTAGGTCATCTCGTCCAAGTCAGGCCAGCTCAGCTAGGTTTGACTAAGTATGACCTCCAACTTCAGAAGGTCATAACTTCTTCGTCCGAACTCTGTTTTGGGTGTTCTTAGACTCTATGGAAATATCATTGAGTCAAGATTCCAGCCATGTTACTGTGGAGGGAATTAGGTGCTTCCACCTAATAACTCGCCAAGCCAGTCAGCTCCTACTGGTTTGACTACATGACCTCCAACTTCTGAAGGTCATAACTTCTTCGTCCGAACTCCGTTTCGGGTGTTCTTGGGCTCTATGCCCATTTAGTTAAGATTCCAGCCATGTACCTGTGGATGGAAGTAGGTGATCTCAGCCAGGTTAGCTCAGCTCGGCCAAGTTAGGTCAGCTCAGCTGGGTTGGACTATGTGTGACCTCCAACTTCGAAAAGTCATAACTTCTTTGTCCGAACTCCGTTTCGGGTGTTCTTGGACTCTATGGAAATCCCATTGAGTCAAGATTCCATCCAGGTTCCTGTGGATGGAAGTGGGTGTTGGGGCTGGCCGTCTAGGGCAGGTTGGCCAGGACAAGTGGGTAGGTCAGCTCGGGAAGGGCTAGCTACTCATGTGTGACCTCCAACTTTGGAAGGTCATAACTTTCAACAACTCCGCTTTTGGGTGTTTTGACTCTATGGAAAGAAAAAATTGAGTCGCCAATTATATCGTCCATGTTCTTGTGGAGGACAGTGGATGACCATAACCGTGCTGGAAACCTACGCGTTTTGTGTGCGCTGTCGTGTCAATGTAAATAATAAATATGGATACGACCATTGCATGGCATGTTGTAGGCTATTGTATTGGGTAGGGGATTTTTCTACTCGGTTTATTTTAAGTCTAAAGGCTTTAAAATTGTATGGGCTATCTATGGGAGGCCATGAGAGGCCATAAGGTTTAGTTCCAACAACTTGGGACTAAAGGATAGAGGATTTCTATGACCAGTTTCACACAGTCCAAGACTGTGGTGGGTTAGGGTTTGAACTGGAAACTAAAAGTTTCTAGGTTTTATGGTTGTTTGATGTTTTATGGATGATTGGAACCAAACTGGTTCATGTTTGTGAAGGGCCATGAGGTACTCAACGTGTGGATGGGTCCAAGATTGTGACCTATTGCAAGTTATCATTATACAGAATGAATAACACGCAGCGTGAATATGATACGCGTTAATGTATGTTGTATGATGTATTAACATGGGTTATATATGGAGCTGTTAATTATATGTATCAATTATAATTATCCATAGTGAAATGTTCATGCAAATACCTATATATTAATGAATACGAAGGAAAATGCATTGGCATAATCAGACAGACATGCATTAAAACATCGTGATGACATGCGGTGTAAGAGCAGATGGTTGAGATCGATACTATGCTAAGGCTCTACGGAGGTTGCGGGTGAATGGCTGTGATCAACACCGCGGTATAGATGTTGATTAGTGGCTCGCACGTGACAGCAAAATAAGTCTGACAGTTAAGAAACGGTAAAGGATAATTATGTGTCGTGGGTATCAAACATAGTCGATAGATCCTCCAGGTGAAAGACCCATCCATTATGGTCAGACATGTGATGGTTGGTTTTAGGGTTCCAAGATCAGCACCCTTTTAAACCCCGTAAAAGGACCAAAAGGGGCATCATTAGAGAGGGGCGGTTACATGCATCCCCATGCTATGTAGTAGGAACCCACATGGGCTTTCAACCATTGAGTGAGCCCAAAGGCTCTTAAAGAAAATCCAATTACATAGCTTTTTACTCAATTTGGATCCAACCCAAAATCGTTTTACTCTATCTTTACACCTTTAAAGTGTGTGACCCATAAGGTTTCCAATTTTATTTGCCACTTGAATCAATCATTGATTCCGAGCAAGTCATGAGCGATATCTAGCAACACATCATGACCCCTAATTGATCGAAGAGTCAGTGGTCTAGTTGCAAACCCTTCCATAGACAATATTTGCTCAATTCGTTTCTTTTCACCATACCATATACCCCACTTGGTTCAAAACATGGACTATGTCATGGTGGACCCCGCGATCGACCACGTCACAACTAACCCAAGTGATATTAGTTCTTATCTTCGAGACTCATTATCGACACTAACAGCGCCACCTCAGGACAATCTTCATGACATTTCAATGGTGACCGTGAGATTTTCGAGCAATGATTCCGATAGAGGCCAGGTATGATGCTCCATCAAGATGAATCCTAAGGTTACTAATTTCCACCGAACACCGCCAAGCTATACCCAATCATCAATTCCATGAGTGAATCCTCTAAGAGTAAACAAGGAATGAAACAAATACAGAATTAGCATCCAAGATCTCATGAGCACCTCGAGTTCAAGGATACTGCATTCATTGTTAAGGATGAGACTATCGCCTACATTTGAACAGATTATCCATATGATTGTCTTAAAGAAGATCTCCAATGTACTTGACTACCTTCTTTAGTGCATCCACATGTTAACTCTAATCATCACCATGACTACGCTTATGAGAGACTTCACCTTGATCCAATCATGAGATAACATGAGTTGCCCATTCGGGATCAACAATCCATTCTCATGCTGATTTAGTAAGGATCAGAATAATTTGTATTACTAACATAATTAAACATGATAGGAATCATTATCATGATTCTACCATGAATTCCTTCATGTTATGTTAGGTATCATGGAATTCATTATCAATCAAAACTGAGAGTGACTATAATAAAATGAATGTCGATTAATGAAGAATCCTTTTTATTAATGGAATATAAGTTGTACAATAAGTGTTAAAGCAGGACGCCATTGAATAGCTTGTGTCATGTCGGGTTGTTAGATTGAGGATAAGAGATACAGGATGTTAAAAATTATAAACCTAAAACCAACCTCAAGTAGAATTTCCTCATTTATATATCGAGGTATATGGCTCTAGGGTCGTCCATCAATAGTTTTCCTCTAGTATTGTGGGGTCAAGTTTAATTACTAATTTAATTTGAGAAATGAAAATAGGAAAATTAAAAATACTTTGAAGAGCTTTGAAGGAGTTGATTTGTTGATTTTTAGTAAAATTATTAATAAAAGATCCTCACATTACTTAAATTCGGCCTCACCATGGTGATTCGAAGGGTTTTTTGTAATTCCCGATTGTCTACCTAAGAAACCAAACTTGTAGTTGATCCCCAAACTCGCTAGGTTCCTTGGGTAGCACAATGAAGAATAGAAATTCCTGTGTATATAATTCATTCATACTTGATTTTAGAGGTGTATGAAAGGCTCTCAATTCAACCCCCTAGTGGTTTCCAAGCAAGAGACAATTCACTCACGCATGTCACTAAAGGTGCAATCGGCTAAGTATCAAGAAGAATAAAGGAAGAGGAAAGACTATACAGATAGTTAGGGGAACCAGGACCGCTGTCTCCCTATACAAAGAGTCCCCAACTGATGTACACCTAACCTTTAGGCCTCTAAACAATGCTTAAGCCATTACTCTTGGTCTAAAGCCGCCAAGCCCTCAGCCGCCAGGTAAAAGGAATCGGATCCACCTCACCCAAGAAAACGCACTACTCACCACTCATGGTGAGTCCGAAACACTCCATAAAAATATAAATGGCTACGAAAAATAGAAGAAAAACTCATCAAAGCTGTTATAAAAGAAACGAGGATTCTCCCAAATTACAAACTAAACTAAAATAAATTGAATATTGAATTCATAGAGGTTTAACTTGTGCCTAAGACAAGTACTTTCCTAATACAAATCAGATCTTGGAGATCCGAGCTCAAAAACTTACTATTCTCTATTTGCCATAACTTTCTCACAAGGCCTATGTATTGGTGCGAAATTTAGCACCCACTATCTAAGTGAGCGCGAAATCGCGGGATCATGCCACTTAAGTGATGAGACAGTGAAACTTCGCAATGATTGTGGAAGTTAGTGCGAAATCGCACTATTGTAGTGCGAAATAGCACGATTTTAGTGTGAAATCTTCCATAATGGCTTCAATTCCTCCATCTTCTCACATGATCATTCTTTCATGTTCCCAACTCCTACTGGACCGCTTCCATGGTTTCAAGATCCCACAACATAGATTTCCTGCTTTACCTCATGGTTCCAAAGAGTCGTAAAATTGCCTAAAAAGGCCATTATGCATTCATGTACTCAAAAAAAAAAAAAATTTGTAACGGATTGGCCAACACAGTTAAGTGCTTCAATGCAAAAGGGTTTAAAATTGCAAATTACATGTTGTGCTGTCTTTTGATCATGATCACACCTAACTGGGCTGGCTGCTATCCCTTAGCAATGGATTACAATATGATATGTGGATCAAACAATCCTAAAAACTGAAATAATGCGTAAATAAATAAACATGTGACAAAAATTAAGATCGACAGTTAGAGATGGTGCTAGTATTATTAGAGAAGCATTGATAAGAGTCGAACAAATTAGTAAATTAGATCGGGATTTTGAAAGTGTCCATAATCTCAAGGAAGAAAGGTTCACAAGGTATGGTGATCTAGGCGATCATGCCCCCAATTCTTCAATTGACTTTTCCTCAAGTATAGAATAAGTTTCCAATACTCCCTTCAACCAAATTTAACTCACCCTTTTGATACAAAAAAGATTAAAGTAGGTTGAGAACACACCTTATTTCATTCCTTTCCTTTTTTTTTTTTGTATGTAGGTGTGCAATACCAAAGTTATCTAGATAGTAGCCCCTGAAGCAAAGATCCATCAGATAAGCCCCAACCAATCAAGCTTTAAGGCATCGAGCACACTTCCCTCGACTTGCACCCTGAAAGTTAACCACGCATCCAAACAAATAAGAATTTATAAGATGAGATTGATCAATCACATCCTGCAAAAATAAAGCGTGGAAGTCAATGACTCCAACCTGTTTAGGTACTACACATTGGGCTCCCTGACCAAGTCGGGGATTTCCCACTGGAATCAACTCACAACTTTTTTTCATAAGTGGGGCTCATTGACCCTCTCTTTTAAGGTGTTCCCAATACACAAAATCAATCAAGAATTCAAAGCAAGTGGCACTTGAGAAGAAGGGGCACAGACTCAAAGTGTATAAAAGAGATCTTGGGTAAAAGTGCAGGTGAGTGTGTGTGTGACTCTAAGTCCAAAGAAACTATGTCTTGAAAACAAGGTGGCGATCAAGCCATGTCCAGCACAAACTATTATTTCTTCTCTAAACCAAGATTTTTAATATAATTAGAGTCCATAAACATGTGTTAACCAATTATCAAGATTGATGTCAATACTAATTAGAATAATATTTTTCATCTTCTAACTCATGTGACACACAATCATGCAGAAAATTTAAAACTAAAGCTAAATTTTAACTCAAATTTTTTGGTTGAAAAGTTGTTTTCTCAAAGTGTCTCCCCCCAACCAAGGTTTGACCATCTTTCATTAAGTACAAACAAAAAAGTAGGATAAGGTTACCTTAATTTTGAAGAAGTATGCTCTATGTATGACTTACTCAAATGCATAACCTTTGAAGTTTGATGGCGCCTATGATTCTTATGTGTGGCTACTTTATGTTTTTAATAGAAAACTTGCAAAGCTCTTTAAAGAGAGAATAACAATTCTTTCAAAAAATGGGGTTAAAAATAATAAATAAAATAAAAACAACTACCTAAGAAAGCAAATAAAATCCTAAACTACTTTGTTTTGGGCTAGTTAATCTCAAGTTAGAGACTAAGGTCGAGATGGTCAAACTACTCATACTCAGCCAGGGACAAAGATGGTGATTCCCTCGTGGTAAAATTTTTGTGGGAAACTCTCTTTGAGTTCATCCTTGCAACTCATATGGTCCTCCTCTACTATAATATCAAGTATGTAAATGTCCCCACTATCCTTATAATATATACTTATCTACAAATCCGGGCTGATCTCCCATATGGTATAGCTCAATGTTTCAAGGAATATATACTTCCAGCCTACTAGGCAAGGGCTTCAAAATTAGCTAAAAGGTCTACCCGCTTTAAATGGTGGATCTTTTATAGGTCACACTTGGCTTTCTATGAGTGCATCGTGGTTCATCCTTATCATAATACTTCGCAACATGTAATCTTAGTTAGTGCCCACTCATTGACTCTTCAAGTGTAACTAGCTTCTTTTATAATTCTATTGATTTCCTTCCATCGCTCTCATCTACACAAGTTATCCCTCTCCCTCAATTCATTCCCAAGAGTTTCAACATTTTATTTGTCATTCACTAGAAGGGCCTATAACTCTCGTGATTTTCGTGACCATTGCTGGGTGAGGGGCGTGAAATTTTCGCACCCTTTGACTACGGAACATCGAAATTAGTGAGCTTATAGGCTTCTATTTGGCTTAAGGTGTGAAATTTTTGCACTAATGTAAAGATAGTAAAGGAAATATAAGTGGAGGCGAAATCCTTGTTCCCCCCATTAGAGTGGATCTCCACTTGTACCTACTTCATATATAAATTCCTGTATTTTGTTATGCTGATTAAACCTTACCTTCTCATGCATATTGTAAGGGCATTGAGAGGTAGGGAGAGTATTGATGTCATCTGCTTCTTGCATTAGTTACTACATCTCCTCTTATACCTCTCATGTAATTTCTGTCATTCACAAAGTCTTCCATTGCCTTTTTTCTAAGTCTCTTATATCTCTGCTTAATGGAGGAACTCGTGGTGGAGCTTATGAGATGCTGTCGATTCACTCACAAAGTCTTCCAACACCATTTTCAAGTTTATTATGTGTTGTCCAACGGAGGAATAGTTACAAATCATATCATATTTTTCTTGTGCATAATAAGAGTTTTCCCAAGAATTTGAATAGGTTTGAGATATTCTCATACCTTGAAAATAAGGACCTTCCAATCCTCTTTTGGGTTCATCCATGTGATAGAAGTAGTTTTGCATGAATTAAAATGTTAACCTACAAAATAAAAACTAAAAGACTCAAGAAACACTAAGAAATTTTTTAATAGGGTTAGTCCTATAAAGAAAATTAAATCAAAATCAAAAAAATATAAAGCAACAAAGTAAAGCAATTAAAAAATTCGACATTAAAAAGAAGGCACCATCTTCTAGCTTAGCCATGGATTCGTGTCCCATTCATTGTTTGATTGGAGATTAGAGAGAAGCACAAAAATTAATAAACCTAAAACCAACTCCTACTCTCAAACACAAACAATGTAGGTATAGTGGTTCTATGGATCGCTCACTAGGACGGTTTTCCTCTTAGTTTTATAGTTTAGGTTTCTAATTACTAATTTAATTGCTTTATGAAAAACCGAAATTAAAAACAAAATTAAAGTGCTAATTTTGAAAAGATTTGAAGAAGTTGATTGTTGATTTTTAGGAAAATTAATATAAAAGTCCCGAAGCTGATTCACTCAAATTCAAATTTCAATATGGTGATTCAAATAGGGGATTTGTAATTCCATCGTTCATTAAGAAACTGGCCTATAGCTGATCCCCTAAACTCCGCCTAAGTTCTTCTTGCAAGATATAAGTAAAGCATAAATTCTAGGTGTAGAGTAATTCATTCATACCTGATTTTAGAGGTGTGATGGGTTCTCAACTCGACCTCTGGTGGTTTCCGGAAAAGAGACAATCTATTACGCATGTTGGGTTAAAGGTTCACTGCCTAAGCACCCAACATACCATTTAGACTTGCCAATTATCAAGAAGAATTAAGTTGAAGAGAAGAGAAATTTATGGCGCATAGTCAGGGAACTAGGATTGTTGCCTCCCTACATAGAGAGTCCCTAACTGATGTACGCCCAAACTCTAGGCCTCTAAACTATACTGAATTTGTTACTGGCCTCAAGTATTTTGGTCTCGCTCGACGCCTTAATCACCATAAGGTGGATCGGATCCATCTCATATCAGAAAATTGACTCACTCGCACCATGGTGAGTATTGAATGATACCATAAAGTAGAAAGAAAGCAAAAAAATAGAAGAAAAATGTGTTGAAAGCTTTTATAAAAAGAAATGGTGAGAGTTCCCCTAAATTACAAACTAAATTAAAAGAAATTGAATATTGAATACGTGTAGTTTGCTTAATCATCTACCGCTAATGATACATCTCTAGAGGCTAGTTCGCTCAAGGCAATTATTTCAACACAAATTAATTCCTAAGATTGAAGCTCAAACTTGCTATTCTCCTGGTCTACCATTATTCAGACTGTGTCCTGGTGTTCCAGACAAAATTTTGCACCCACTGCCCAAGTTAGTGCGACATCGTGGGATCTAACCACGTAAGTGAAGAGACGATGCAAAATCGCACGGTTGTAGTGCGAAATCCTCTAGAATGGCTTCAATTCCTCCATCTTCTTCCATGGTCATTTCTTCATGGTCCTAACTCAGCTGAATTGCTTCCACTAAGCCTAAGCTCACGTAACATATACGATTTTTCTTATCGCTTGACCTCATGATTCAAAAAAGTTCCTTAAAACTACCTAATTATAAGCCATTATGCACACCTGCATCAATAAAACCATTATAATGTGTTTTGGGGCTAACAATGCACAAATCGCAAAGTGTGGCGCTTCCAATACAGTATGCTTAAAATGGGAAAATTAAGTATGTTAAAATGCCCTTTTTGATCGGTTATCAAGATCACTTCTCTAACAATTTCCCACTTGAACTAAAGCCAATCGCCTTTGTATCTCATACCATAGGCGAGTACATTTGAGTCATACTTCTTTTGGGAAAGTGCCTTAGTCAAGGGATCAATGGTATTCTGATAAGTAGGCACTTTCTCTATTATTACATCATTTCTACCAATGATCTCATTAATCAAATGGTATCTCCTGAGTATGTATTTGGATCTTTAATGAGACCGTGGTTCCTTTGTTTGTGCAATGGCTCCACTGTTATCATAATACAAGGGTATAAGATCAAAATTGCTAGTTACCACTCCAAGTTCAGCAATGAACTTCCTTATCCAAACCACTTCCTTAGCTACCTCGAAAACTAAATGTACTTTGCTTCAATTGTGGAATCAACATTCATGTCATGTTTGGAACTTTTCCAACTAATTGCCTTACCATTCAATGTGAACACAACCTAATTGAGATTTGGAGTCATCTCTATCAAACTAGAAGCTAGCATTTATATACCCGCTTAACACTAGGAATACGATTGCACTCCCACTCAACTTGGTACAATATCGTGTTCTCATATCTTGATTTTATGAGAAACCAAACTCTTTGATTGTCCCCATCAAACTGATATTCCAACTCCTAGATGCTTGCTTCAATCCATAAATGGATCTTTGAAGCTTGCATACTTTACTGCCATGTTTAGATGTGAAGCTCTCTGGTTGTGTCATGCACACATCCTCAGTGAGGTTTCCATTAAGGAAATTTGTCCTCTCATCCATTTTCAATATCTCATAATCGTAATGAGAGAAAATGGCCGGGAGTATCCTTATGGATTTAAGCATAGCTATTGGACTAAAAGTCTCATCATAGTCAACTCCTTGTCTTTGAAGAAAACCTTTAGCTACAAGCCTAGATTTGGTAGTAAAACCACATCACCCTCCATGTCGGGCCTCTTAAAGACCCACTTGCACCCTATGGGTTTTATCCCTTCAGGTGGGTCAACCAAAGTCCACACTTGCTTTTCGTACATGGAATCCACTTCTAACTCCATGGCTACCAGACATTTTTCAATCTCTGAACTATTCAAAAATTCTTTGTAGGTTATAGGTTCATCATCCTCTATGAGCACACGGTCCTCTTCCGTCGCATGAGAACCATATCTCTCACAAAACAAGCATGAGATCCCACTATTCTATGAAGCGCTTGTAAGCTTTTAAGGTTCAAATGTTATTTTCATCTCTGAATAACTTCAAGTTCAAGCAGCTTTATATGCGTTTGTTTAATCATCTTCTTTGAAACTTCCATGTTCGACTTTGTTCTGCAATCGGTTGCCTCTTTAAAGAAACTCTTCTCGTAAAAAAATAACATGCTTTAAAAACAAACACCTGTTTCAGCAGCAGTTGTGTAATCCAATATCCACTTTGCCTCTAGGATATCCTGCTAAATCTGTATACTGTTAGATTTAGCTTCTAGCTTGTCTAACATAATCTGCCTCACATAAGCAAGAAGAACCCATATATTTCATGTGAGAAAGGTAGGGTTTCTCCCTTGTTAGTCCACATCTTTACACGCGGAGTGCCATCAACTGAATTACTGACTCGATTAGATATAAATATAGTCTCAAGTGCATAACCTCATAAGGATTTGAGTAGATCCACCTGCTCATCATGTACCCTCACCATGTCCAACAAGGTTTGGTTTCCTCTAACACACCATTATGTTTTGACTCAGGTGCAGTCCCCGCTTCTGATAGTATCCCATTATCCCCAAGATACATCTAGAAATCCTCGCTTAAGTATTCACCACCTAGATCTGATCTAAGTGTTTTAATACTTCTCCTGTTTATTTCTCCATTTCAGACATTTGATCTTTGAATTTTTCTGTGCTCATATTTGTATATCACAAGATACGCTACCTTGTACCCGACAATAATATCAATAAAGGTAATGAAGTAAATGAAACATCTTCGTACGTGGACATCGACCACATACATTTGTATGTATTAGGCCCACTGGGCCTAATTAGCATGTTCACCATTTTCCTTAAAGGGCAACTTTATCATCTTGCCTAATAAACAAGATTCACATGTGTCATATGATTCATAATCAAATGACCCCAAGTTACCACCTCTTTGTAACTTAGTTAAGCTCCCTCTCACTTGCATGGCCAAGGCGACGATGTCATAAATAAGATGATTTCATATTATCTTGTTTTTGTCTCTTATTGTCATGGGTAGTTAAAATTGGATTAGACATATCTAATATGTAAATACCATTGCATAATGTACCAATAGCATAAAGAACACCATTCAACATACAAGAACAACCATTGTTTTTAAATGTTAAATGAAAACCTTTCTTGTTCAAATTGGAAATAAAATAACGCTTTTTGTCACGTCGGTACATAAATAAGATGATTTCAGATTATCTTGTTTTTGTCTCTTATTTCCATGGATAGTTAAAATTGGATTAGACATATCTAATATGTAAATACCATTGCATAATGTACCAATAGCATAAAGAACACCATTCTACATAATAGAACAACCTTTGTTTTAAAATGTTAAAGGAAAACCTTCTTGTTCAAATTAGAAACAGAAATAACATTCTTTGTCAATTCTGGTACATAAAAGAAATCATCCAAATGTAACTTAAGTCCATTAGGGAGTGTCAAAATATAAGTCCTTGCAACTAATGCAGCAACTCTTGCTCCATTTCCAACCCGTAAGTCTGACTCTCCCTTATTGAGTCTCATACTGTTCCTTAAGCCCTATACATCCATAAAAATGTGTGAGCCACAACTAGTAACCAATACCCATAGGTTATCATGAGAAACAATATTTACCTCAATGACAAACAAACTTGAAGTAGATGGGGCATTTGATGCCTTCTTTAAGGACTCCAAGTAGGCCTTGCAGTTCCTCCTCCGGTGGCCACTCTTGCCACAATGGAAGCAAGTCCCTTTTAAGGCTATCTCTTTAGCCTTTTTCTAATCATACCTCCCTTAGCCTTAGTGGACTTCTTCTTGTTCTTGGAACTCTTCTTATAACCAAAAGGCTCCACAAGCATCACAGCCTTACCTTCTTTTAAAAGAAGTTGAATTCCATCACTGGAGCACATTAATGTTTCATGAATAGCGGTTAGATGTTTTTCATCCTATAGTTAAGCATAAATTATGCAAAACTATTGGACAAACCAGTCATAATTAAGTCTATACTTAACTCAAGGTCCATCGTAAAAACTAACTATTTCAACCTTACATTATACCCATTCATCTTCAATGCATACTACACTGGAGATGTCCCCATCTTAGAGTGTAAAGAGCAATTAAAGACTCCTTGAACCTTGATCTAGCCTGATCATCAAACAACTCTCTCTGGATGGAGGACTCTGTATAGGCATCCATACCCCTCATGCTAATTTTAAAGCTCGAGATTGCTAGAGGCTTACATGATACACCCCTCCATCCCACTCACATTTGGGATGTTTCTAATATGCCCTCCTTGATCACTTTGTAGGCATTAGTAGTCGGGAATTTCAGACGTGGCTATCAACCTAGATGTAAAAGATAACTTGTTAGATTGTACTTAAAATACATGATTATTACGGCTTTAATAATACGTATTATGGCTCCCACTATATTACTACGAACTCATAACCCTGACTATGAATCCAAGAGAACCTATATATATGGAAGTTCTCCTAGTGGGTTGATAATCAATATCACCAAATGACTCCTGCTCACTCCAAAGCCACTTTGGGTCAAAATGTAGGTATTTCCAATTTCATACCACCCGTGTGAATGACCTGCAATTATAATCTAGAGTTATCAACTACTGATGTGTGCACCATCATTGCGTTATCAACTTCTTAATATGTGTACATCATGCCGTACACTTCACCCCCACTCCCACCTTTATCCACATTAACCTTGATTTGCCCAATGCTAATGCTGCCTTGTTAAATCCAATCCACTTATATTTAGGAAATCATATTTCCATGGTTTAAACATATTCAATAATAACAAAATGACCTGGTACACTCAAAAGCCACTTGGTCAAAAGGTAGGTATCCATACAAATCAGACTTCAACATAATTATAATCTGTGAAGCACAAACGCTGATGTGTGCACCATCATCGGGTTATCAACTCTTTGATATGTAAAATATCATATATACACTCAACAACTCGCCTCTATCCACATTAACCTTGGTTTGCCTAACTAATGCATCTTGTTAAATCCAATTACTTAGGCTTAGAAACGCATTCAAAAGAATCAAATATTATTCCCCATAGTAGGCTCGGGTCGCTCCAACAACCATACTTTGATAGAACTCTAGTTCTTACCATATTTATAGAACATGACAACTTTAATATTATATATTGAGGGTTTCTTTAAATTGGTCTCATCTTGTTTCAACATGCATTTTATATATATTCATCATACAGAAAAACATATGTATAAAGGACAAGCATAATAACTATATGGCATGATTATAGACATTTTAAAACCACCCTTGGAGCCTAGAAAGGAATTTATCTGGTCAAACTTAGAACATGCATGAATTAAAATACTTAAAAGCCAATAAATCAAATTTATAACTTAGTCTCTTTCTCCATGGTGCCCCTTTCTTGCTTCTTTCTCCTTTGCATCTTCAATCTATCCTAGCCTTATGTAATCAAATTACATATTTTCAAAAGAAGACCTCAAGTTACAATTGAGGGGGATTGAGATGAGAAGAGAATACATTAGAGAGAAAAAGAGAGAGGTAGGAACCCACACAAAGGTCTTGGCTTACTGAACTAAGAAACATGTACATGCTCAACTCAGTTATTAGCCATGTCCATAATCACCCACTATGCTATACCATATACCCCTAGCATGCATTCTAATGCATAAATATCGTGTAATATCTTTCGCATCTAAGATTCCAAAATTTTGAACAAAGACTCGGGCTTAACATTCGAACCAAAACCCAATTCAACACTTGAATCAAGATTGACCACTGTCTGCCAATTTCCTTTTGAAAACAATTTCACATGAATTTTCTAAAATTTAATAAAATGAATTTAAAACTCCATATTTCTTCATTTGAAATCTAAAAATCATTTTAGTTTGCACATATCAATTCTAGCTCAATAGAAAACTTAGAGCTTGGAAAATGGTAAAAAATACAAAATCAAAATTTTAGGCCAAATGAACCTCCACCGCCGCGGACGTGAAACTCACACCACGCGGGCTGTAGGAAAAAACAAGTCTCTATCACATCGCGGACGGAACCTCACATCGAGATGTGACCGATCGAAGCGGTGCCATTACATCTCCACGCCACGCACGCGAGGATCGAACGCCATGACATCACACCACCAGCTGTTCGCTTTCAGTCACAGCGGTAAAATTGCACGTCACGACATCGACGGTGCGCCCTTTCTAAGGTTTCGATAATCTCCATCAAAAAACTAGATCTTTTGCTATTTGAATCTCATTCAAACCAATTTCTAGACATCATAATCATCTTTGATCATCATATGTTTAGATTATATAGAGGAAAAACATCAAAATGATTTTTAAAGCATTTTAGACCATTTGAAAACCTTAAATCCGAAAATATCACTCTTCCACCAAGAACTGATTTTGGATGTCCAAGGGAGGCTTTGATGCCACTATTGGGATTCCTTAGAAGCATCACATGCCTAGACACAACGGAAATATAAACGAAAATCTGAATCCCACCTACTGGATCAACCTTAGAATAACAAAACCAATAAACATGTAGAACACAAGAGGGGAGGCTTATACCTTTGAAGCAAAGCCTCTATTGGGGTAGATTTGCAACAGACCAAAGCGTCTCAACACGAACATGCCTCTAATGGTGATCCACACAAACGTAGATGAGAGAAACCTTCGAGAAAAATGATCACGAACTCAAACCAAGAGCTAGAAGGTTCTAGGGTTCCAAGATTAGCACCCTTTTTAACCTCGTAAAAAGACCGAAATGAGCATCATTAGAGAGAGGGGCGACTACATGCATTCCCATGCTATGTATCATGCACCCCATGGGCTTTCAACCTAGAGGTGTCCAATGGGTCGTGTCGCCCATTTTGGTACGTGGGCTAGCCCATTATAATGTCGCATTCATGCAATGACCCACTCATTGTAGCAGCGGACTGGTCGACATGGCACGCGTGAGCTCAGCCGTGGTCGCGGCCTTAGGAAATGGCCCATCATGCCATCATGCCTTACCACAGCTTCATCGCGTCACCATCGTTCAGCCGTGAAGCCCATTGACAAATTATTGAATTTGGTCACTTTTCTTATCAAACTTCTAAATGCCTCCAACAACTATATAACGACTAGTCAGTATGGTAAAAAGGTAACTCAATGATCTTTTATATATTTATATCAAATATCTATAATATTCTCCAACAACTATATAACTAATTAGCTTCATGGGTAAATAAGTCAACAACTAAATATTTGTATATCAAATACCTAAAATACCCCTCTCAAGAATTATAAAACGACTAGTTTTAAGGGTAAATATGTAATTGATCTTCCAATGATTTCCTATAAATACCTCTCATTTTAATTCTTTCTTACCCAATTCTCTATTCTCTCATCTCTCTTTGCACATTGTTTACAATTTCCGTAAGTTTCTCTTTCATCAATTTACAAGTGCTCAAATTCAAGAATTTAAATTACTTACTCTCCACAAGTGTGCATCAATTACAAGTTTTTTTGGGGTAATTTGTACAAGTTCTCATTATCACAAGGTTGAGGTATTTATTATTTTCTTTCTTCTATTTTCTTTTCAAAATTAAAAATGGATCAACGTTACTTAGATGTTGAAAACCTTAATTTTGGCATTGATGAATGTGACGAATTTAATCCTTTTGAAGATGAGGAGAATCCCACCCCCACTAATAACCCTCAATCCGTCCCTTCTAATTCGATCATGTAGGAAAAACCTAGGTTAGTAAACACACTTTAATTTGGAACCACTTTACTATAATAAGTATTGTGTCGTGCTAGCCCGACAAAGCCCGTTGGACACCTCTATTTTAGCCCATGATCGAGCCTAAAGGCTCTTAAACTCATCCTCATCCCCTCGGAATTCATCTAATCCCAAGATAGTCTAATTACGTAGTTTTCCCCTCAATTTGGATCCAATCCAAAATCGTTTTACTCTCTTTTCACACCTTCAAAGTGTGTTACCCATTAGGTTTTTCGATTATGTTGGATACTTGAATCAACCATTAATTCTGAGCAAGTAATGAGTGGTATCGAACTAAACATCATGACCTCTAACACCGAGTCGGCCGGTCCGACCACAACCCTTCCATAGACAATATCTACGTATCCAATCCTTTCACCATACTATACTCCCTGCCTCGCTTACGTACTATGTGTAGCTCCCAAGCAATTGACTACATCACACCTAGCCTAAGTGATATTAGTTCTTGTCTCCGAGACTCATTGCTCATTATTCATGTCACTAAAGACACTCTTCATGACATTTCTATTTTAGCCAAAGATTTCAGAGTAATGATCCCGATAAGAGGCTATGGGTATATGCTCGCTCTATCATAAGTGGTGAATCCTCTATTGGCTACTCAATTACCTTTGAATACCTCAAGTTGTACCCTATCATCACCCTATGAGTGACCTTGGGAGGCAACAAGGAATGAAGTCAAAGCATTTAATAAGCTGCCTAAGATATCTTGAGGACCTCAAGCTCAAGGATACTACATCATTATTATGATGAGAAGACATCTACATTTAAATAGATAATCCATATGGTTGTCTCATATGAAGGTCTTCGATGTACTTGACTACCTAGCAAGCATCCATGTTAACTCCCACTATCACCATGACTACAAATGCCACTGTGACCTATTGTTTGATCCAGTGAAGGAGTAAAACATGTGCTAGTCTATCTAGATCAATAATGTCCATTCTTGTTGATCATATGATTGGGGATAATTTAAATACTAACATAATTACACATGATAGGAATCTCATTATCATGGTCTCGTCATGATTTCCTTCATGCTTTGTTATGTATCATGGGACTTTATTAATTTATTTAAGATTCGTTAGCCTAAGGGTACCTCTAATTGAGGTTTTGATGAAAAAAAACCAAGGTTATTGGTTACTAATGGTTAACATTGAGTTGAGTGATAGGTTGAAATTGATCAAGAATCAAATGAAGATATTCCAAGCTTAAGATGACAATGATGTATTTGATCAAGCTCTTGGAACTGAAGTTCACTCAAATCAAAGAACCAAGATTTCAAATCCAAAATGACAAGTAACCAAGACTCCAAGCTCAAGCATAAAATGAAAATTTTGTAAGCTTAGGAATCTATGTAAGATGAATGCATTAGTGCACTTTAAGGTATGTCATCTCTTACATGCATAATCTTAATAACTCGGTATTTGTGTCTAAATTGAATATCTTTTTGAAAACTCGAGTATGAACATCAAACTTTCAGCATTTAAAGTTTAAAAAGTATTCAAAAGTTTTTTATAAGATTTGGAATGAAAAGAACCTAAAGTTACCACTTCCAGGGCCTCTTTAGCATTCTTTACAAATTTCATGATTTTAACTCAGTTTGATTTTAAATTGATTAAATGTTTTAAAACCCATGTTTTATCATCAAACCTTAGTTATTTGGAGTTTAAAATATGCTTTAAAGAGTTATCTAAGGTTTGGAGTTGATTTGAAGCGAAAAGGAGTTGAAACAAACCTAAAACAACTATTTTTGACAAACAACTGGTTGAGCTATCCAAGTCAACCAGTTGGTCCAAGCGATCAATTGGTTTAATCAATCGATCAACCGGTTGAGAGTGTAATGTCGACCGTTTTGGTCCAAAAAGGCATGTTTTTCATTTTTATGAATTGATAGATCAAATGATCGACCGCTTGGTCAACCGATCAAGTAAACAGTCATCTCAACGGTCACCTGCAGTGCATTAAATACACAACTGCTAGTTTATTAATGGAACCAGTCGACCAATTGGGTATAGAATGCTACTAGAGATTTCACCCCTATAAATTCTTAGTTAGGAAACATTTATGGCTATGAGATACATTGCATTAAAGCTCTCAACTATTATTTCTCTTGCTCATTAATTCTCATTCTCATTTCTTGGTGCATTCAATTCTCATTTGCATATCCTAGAGTGCACCTTTGATTTCATCCTAGCTTGAGTTGTATTTGTTTAATCTTGTGAGGTAGAGAGAGTGTCTCATTGTGCTTAAGAGTGAAAGCTTCAAGTGTGCATAACTTGAAGGATTTGTGAAGTGCTCATTGGAGCGAAAATCCAAGTATAAAAGGAAGAAGCTCGGGTTGGAGCTTGAAACTAGTGGAACCCTCATTGTTCGAAGATTGAGGAGAAGTGGACGTAGGTAAGGAAGGGTGTGCCGAACCACTATAAATTTGGAGTTTGATTTCTCTACTCTATTTCTCTTTATTTAATGCATTTGTAGTTAAATTTATAGATTTCTTATTGATTTACAAAAAGGTTTTGAGAAAACCAATTCACCCATCTCTTGGTTAATTTGCTAAGTTGTATTCAAATTTCAAGATCGATATCAATTCATGCAATAAAATGAATATCATATTGATGAAGAAGCCTTTTTATTAATGAATATAAGTCGTACAATAAGTGCTAAAGGTGATTGCTTTTAGAGCACTTCTCTAACAGTTCATAGTTCGGAGGCAAAAATCTACCTCGTAATAATTTATTCATCCTACACCATGTTTGAACCCGTATGATTTCTCTCTCATCCTCATCTCCCTCAATATGTCCCACCATATGGATGCTCCCCCTTTTGGTCTATAAGCAACAAATTTGACCTTTCTATCATTGGGTAACTCGGTATAGTCAAAGAACCTGTCAAACAATCTAAAAAACCCTTAATATTAAGATTACCACTAAAGTTAGGGATATCTACCTTTAGTTTGTATTTATCATCTACTTTGTAGTTTGATTGTCACTGTCTTCCACCTCTTTGTCTACCACGTGGATTTGCACCACCTAAGTCACCCTCCTATCCGTGTCATCAAATCCACACTGACCTTCTCTCGATTTTGTATATTTGAAATGCATTTAAATAATATAGGGTCAATTCTTCTGCCTTGTTCCTCATCATCAATCCTATGCCCTTGCCCATTAATCCTCAATAACCTTTGCAATTGGGTTTATTTCCAACTCCGTTAGTTAAGTTTGGACGACATACGCCATTAATCAATCTCCAAACAACACGCAACTTCGACGATCGCCAGGACGGCCGCGATCATCACTAAGTACTTCAACATACACTGATCGAGAGAAACCTACTGGTGATACCACCGACGAATGCCATACTTGATCAACACACGATCGATCAACAAAAATAAACACGTCTCAATCCGTATAACAGCAAGAAAATTCTTGATTTTTGATAAATTATAAAGTGATAAAGTCCCCAAACAAACTTTAAAGATCTATTTATGCCCTAGCATAATATGAGATAAAAGAAAATAAAATAATATCATAAAACAATAATAGGGAAATAAAATACTGTCCCAAAATAATAATAGGAAATAAATATAATATTTCAAAATAATCAAAATAAGAATTTTGGTTGATCTTGATTTAACGCCCTCCTTCAAAATACCTTTTTTTTTTTTTAACTAAACAGTCTGCGTCTCTGTCATATTTACTTTGGAAGCTTTATTTGAACAAGCTATTGTATGAGAACCTTAATCAAAGATTTTTTGAAGAAACGAAGAGAACTAATTAGTGCAAAAAAAATTGAATTGAAGGCAAAAAAAACATATATTAGGATGGAAGATTGAATTAATGACTCTAAAACAAAGATTATTGTTATTCCAAATTTGAATCATATATTTAAATTTAATCATATATTTATCAAAAATTTAAAAGAATAAAATTATTTATTATCTATTATAAAGGAGCTTTGATGGCTGATTATTGTAATTTTTTATAGGTACTACTATTAAAACTACTTGAACTAAGAATATATATCAAATCACTATGGTTTAAAGCAATTAAGGGGGAAACTATAGATCTATCTTCATCCACATTGGTACGAGTAGTGTCTATTTCGGGTTCTAATCACTCATACTTTTGTTTTGTGGATTTTCTCTAAAAGTCTTATACTGGGTTCAACATATCCATGCTTATATACTCATAAATCTTCTTATTTCTAACCGATGTGGAATATTATGAAATTTTGGATGTACACTCAACAATTTATAACCATCCATGTGATACTAAGTTGTACGTAGGTAATAACTATGTGAAAATTATTCTTCAAAATAATTTTATAACCCACAAAACGTTAAATGAAAAGTTGTTTACAAAATTTATTTTTTTTTCTTTTTTTTTTTTGTTTGAGAATTTATTTGAGCATTGACTATTTTTTTAGAATAAATTTGATCTTTAGATAGTGTACGTACGTTGCAAGTGGAACAATTTTAAATATGAAAGATTAATTAATAAGCTTTTGCATTCAACATAAGAGAACAATACTTTATGCAGAATAGGCTAGGTCGAATATCTTGATCGGAGGTATATAAATGTCAACCAAAATTGACCTCCACGCGAGACATATAGGTTAAAAATGTGTTATAGAATATATAATATATGTAAGGTCAAGGGGAATTGGTAAATGAATGTTTTAACTGTAAAAAAATGTAAGATATGGTTTAATATTAATAAATTATATATTGACTTGATTACTTGTCCCATAATATTAATATGGGACTTAATTATTTTTAGATATTATTTCAAACTCATTTTTTACTTTTCCCACTTGATTAAAATCAAATAATTTAAATATATATAAAATTTTTAATATATTAATTTTTTTTCTTTTATATTGACATCAAATATAAGAAAATTATTTTGCTATATTTTCATTTTGCTCTGCTACTTTTCCAAATTAGCTGAATTTTAACATTTTTGTTTTTGTTTTTGTTTTTTTGACGGTTGAATATTTTAATTATAACGTTTAAACTATCCTAAATGGGACTCCAGCTCGGGATCTTACCCTTTATATGCTTTGTCTTTAAAACGTTAAGTGTTTTACAATGTGAGCTAAGAATAGTGTACATCTTAAATGTTTTTGTCATGCACTACCAATATAGTATTCCAATAAACAAGAGAATGATGATAAAATGAACATATAAGGCGTAATTTTATTTTATTTCCTTGAACTTTTTGACTTCTTTTTTAATCTTTTTTATTTGACATTTTCCACCGTGGAAGAAAAAATTAAGTATTAATTATAAAACTCGCTCTCATATAAAATGAGCTTTACATCGTTCAAATTCGATTTTCAATCTCAGATTCAGTTTTGCATTATAACGTATCTAAGAAACATGTATTTCCAAGAAATAAAATCATCAGCTTAATCCACAGTAAAAACTCGTCTCATACGGTAACGAGCTTTTGAACAACCCAAAATTAAAAAAGAAGCAATAAAGTAAACCACTGAGGATTTGACAAATGGAAAGTTTCATAAGACGGCTGAGTATGAGATATTGGTCTATTCAAACAAGGCGTCCCTAAAACTCAACTCTCGCTTGTCTCCGATGTGATGCCGACTTTGATGAACAGGTCATGCATCAACCAACGGGTACCCCCATCCCCCCACCATCTTCCCCATGCACCATGAACCAACGGCTATAAATAAGGTATGAGGCCTTTGCACTTCTCATCACAAATACTTGCTTAGCCAAAACAGTACCAGCAGTATCAGAAAGAAAGAAAGAAAGATTGCCTAAGAGAGAAAATGGGTCAGCTGGAGATCAAGATTGCCTTCCTGCGTTTCATTTACTTCTTGTCGTTGCTGGGTTATTCATTCGCAAGCATCCCATGTGAAGCTCAGCTTTCTTTCGTCATTCTAATGATAATACCTGTCCAAATGCACTCACTAACATCCGAAAGCCATAAGAACTGCAGTATCTCGCGAGCGTAGAATGGCAGCATCTCTTATTCGTCTCCACTTTCATGATTGCTTCGTTCAGGTACTCATTCAATCTCAAGCACACAAGTTATTTTTCCTTTCGGGTCGGGTTCTCGCAGGTGACTTTGAAGTAACTAGATCAATTACTTAATTGCAGGGCTGTGATGCATCAATCTTGCTAGATGATTCCGCCACCATTCAAAGCGAGAAAAATGCACCTAACAATAACAATTCAGTCAGAGGGTACGAAGTCATAGACAATGTGAAATCTCAGGTGGAAAGCATTTGTCCAGGCGTCGTATCCTGCGCTGACATTCTTGCAGTGGCAGCCCGAGATGCATCTGTTGCTGTAAGTTATATATATGTGTGTCCATTAATCATTGATCACTTCTATTTCTTGATTAATCTTTAATATTAATTTAAATTTTTGAATATGATTGACGATATATAGGTTGGGGGGCCAACATGGACACTGAAGCTTGGAAGAAGAGACTCCACCACTTCAGGCCTAAGCCAAGCAGCAGCCAACCTTCCTACCTTTAGAGACGGCCTGGACAGGCTTATTTCCTTGTTCAGTACCAAAGGCTTAAGTACAAGAGACATGGTTGCTCTTTCAGGTAATTAATCGAAACCCTCAACAGTTCTTAATGAATCGCTTGTTAATTAGTGTTGTAATTAATATGGCTACTAATTGTGATTATTTAATTCATTGAAATATGCAGGTTCCCATACAATAGGACAGGCAAGATGCATTACCTTCCGCGACAGAATTTACGACAACGGGACTAACATTGATGTCGGCTTTGCTAGCACTCGGAGACGTCGGTGTCCTGTTGATACGGGAATGGTGACGATAATCTTGCTGCCCTGGATTTGGTGACTTAATTTTTTGATAACAATTATCAAGAATCTCATTCAAAGCAAAGGCCTTTCTTCAATCAGATCAGGTTCTTTTAATGGAGGCCCATTTATTAGTATCGTCACGGAGTATAGCAAGAGCCCTTCAACTTTCAGTTCAGATTTTGCAGCTGCAATGGTGAAAATGGGAGATATCGAACCTCTCCTAGGCTCTGCCGGAGAGATAAGAGAATACTGCAACGTCGTCAACTAATCTCTACTCAAATTATTTCATTCAAAATCTAAGTGTTAATATCAATGGTACTGTAATTCTTTGATTTTGTATTTTTGTAATACCATTTGTTGCTGTTGTTTGATGGCTTTGGGAAAATTCCCTTTTTAATTTGTAAGAATCTTCTACTCTTATTTTAATGTATCCCTCTATCACACACTTATAATGCCCATCCTTAATTTAAATGTGGTGCTGTTAGAAAATTAAGTTTGCTGACTAGCTGTACCAACAAATTTAAAACTAAATTTTCTTTGTAAATCTACCATGGTTTCTCACTACAAGAAAATTAAGTTATAGTGGCATTAATTTAGCAGGGGTCGAAAAAATGCATAGCTAAAAATACTTATTATCGCGTTTATTAAATAATGCGCCAGAAGAAAAGCTTTTAGCCGTATAAATTATTTAGGCCTTACTATATAACACCCTATAGTTGCATAAGAAAAAAAAATGCTACCATAAATAGATCAATAACTCCCCTTATGGTTGCATATGGAAAAACATTGCTACAAAATTATTGCCCTCTTTCTTTCCCTCTCTCTCCTGTGCACGCCCTCTTCCTCAAACTCTCTTTGGTTCCCTCTCACTCATGCCCGAATTCATTTTGGCAACAAGCGATTTTTTCAATGGCAACAAGCGATCCTCTCGGAGGTGATAGAGTACTCACTGGAAACACGCGGAGTATTCCAACCTTCTCCACTTCTTAATGGTGAGAATTTTTCCTTCGTTAATTTTGATTTTTTTTTAATAATTTGCTATTTATTAATTGTTGTTTCTGTGTGGTCTAAATACAATAATTTCTCTCTTGCAAACGACATTTGGAGCTCCAACTGAGGTTGATCACCACTTAACAACGATCTCTCACTCATATCACACTTTGAAAACCCTAACCAAGCTGTAAGTCTCTGTTGCTTTTGGTAATTTCGCTTTCAGCTGCTCCTCTTTGTTGTTGCTTTCAGGCGATAATAACTGGTTCTAGTGTTAATTACATGTCGGTTTTAGTTTCGGTTGAATTTCCTTGGAAATGGTGTTCTCTACAATGGATAATTGCTTGTTTTGTTTCTTCGTTCCAGTATCAACTTGTTGACATATCTCTGAGCCGAGGAACCAAGTATGTTTTATACTTACTGCTTTCATGACAATTTATTCTAATTCTCTTGCTCTGGTTAAAAGTAGAACTGGGAAACAGAGTCTTGATAGGAAATGATATTGCTCATGTGTAACCTTAATCGGATGAACATGAAAATTTTCCCACATTAGATTCTTGGTGAATCCTGATTTTAAATCTTAATTCTTCCTGATTTCTTCCCAAACTCAGATGGCGAAACTGTAATCTGAGTTTTTGGCTTTGGCTAACTGTTCCTCATTAGTAGCCCTAACTTTAGCTTCACACGAGTTTTTTTTTTTTCTTTGGCTTTGATTAATGAAAACCTTAGCATTATTTTCTTGCAGAATCTAATGTAATTGTTGAATGAGTTCGTGGTTAATTAGAATTCTGAATTTATGGTTAACGTTTCTGTATGCATGTCACATGTTTGACAAATGGTTTAACAAAGAAATAGGTAGTAAAACAAACAAACTCGGTTTCTTTTATCGATGAAGGTAATATTATTATTATTATTTTTACTTAAGATTATTATTCTTAATGCTCAGTAATGCTAAGGTGAACATTGAAAACTCAAGAAATTACAAGGGAAAAGGTAGGTAACCTATCAATCGGCAAGGATGGACCCTAAAGCTCCATCGAGATCGTAACCTCGTTTGAGAGCACCACTAGTACTCCACTAAACGGGAAAAAGACAATGCTAGTATAACTCTTTCGGAAGGAAAGTCTCAAGGAGAGACACCGAGTATGGCAGAAACCATTAAACGAATCGAATCGCGGGCGGACCTCGACCTAAAGTTGCAATTTGATCTCCGATTCGAGGTTGGAAACAAATTACTCAACCATTATGCTACAAACAAGGATATGCCGAGCGAGCACAAGGTCAGCTATGTTAGGTCTCCTAGAAACAAGAGTGGTGACAAGCTTGCACTACGCTTGGGCATAGCTATGAATATGTATAGCAAAGCACCGAAGGGAAGGAGAGTGACCAAAAGACATATACAAGTTTTTGGCGCCGTTGCCGGGGATTGGCGCGGTCTGCTTTCTTTCATTGGTAGTTGGCATTTTGAAGAACGGGTGACGGTTAATTTAGCTATTTTTTTATTATTATTTTTATTTTGGTTGTGAGTTACTTAGGTTTTTATTTTTATTTTTATTTTACTATTAGTATTTTTGTACTTTCTTTCTTTGTTTTTCTTCTTATTTGTAGGTACTCATGGAGGAATATCTGAAGATGGAATTGTCTCCATGTAAGCCAAATCCTCGACTTCCTTATTCAATACTCTTGAACTGAATTCGTAATGACCCACTCATGGAACAAGGAGTATTGCCTTATCAAGGAGCTCAACCCCACATTTCAAAAATCTCAAGTTTTGCTTGTCCTCAAGCAAAGAAAAGAAAGAAGTTTCTTGTCCCCAAGCAAACGAAAGATAAGAGTTCATTTCACCCTTTTTATTTAACCAAAACTGAGCAATCAAGCTTTGCAAGGGGTATGTGATATGTGTCTCAAGAATTACCCTTACTAGGAACATGGTAGACATGATCAAGATAATTTATTCATTTTAATAGTGAATTAATCTCATAATAGAAAAATTTAGATCATGGTTCTCACTAGTGTGTGTGTGTGTGGTCTTCCTCTATCCAAACAATTGCAAGCTAGATGAGTTTATGAGAATTGAGATAAGTAAGCGGATCTCCTAAGATAATTTATTTAGGTTCCATAGGCTTGTTGTTCTTATCACTCTCCACTAATGTAGGCACACACAATTCTCAAGATCAAGTAGGTCTTTATAAGCTTGTAAATGTAAGGCTTGTAAGGGGGTAGTCGAAAGTAGTCATTTTAGGCTAAAACTTACCCAAACATACATATTTTTCACATTGACAAATTTCTCCTACTCCCATCCTCTCGATTCTTACCATCAGCATAGTGACACTCTCAACACCCCAAAAATCGCTTAGATGCATCCTTCCATACTCCTCATATCACTTTCTCGCACAAATTCTCGTGATTCTTTCAACAAAACACCAAGAAGCCCTTTTTTTTTTTTTTTTTTTTAAGACAAGGTTATTAGAGTAGTAAATGTCAAAACCCCTTAAGCTTTCTAACAACTCAGCGAAGCTTTGTAAATCAATAGCTCCCAAACCACCGTCTTAGGGTATTAGGTGTCGAGACACCCTTTAGGATTTACTTGCTCTAGGGAAGGAAGGCTACAGGCTAGACTCACTCTTCCTTGACTTTATTGTATTTTCATTTACACTGATATTTTCTTGGTTTTTTTTTTTTTTTTTTTTTTTTTTTTTTTGACAACTTCCTTGATTTTCAACTAACTCATTTCATCCACTTGGAGTTATTTTTCCTATGGAAAATAACTCCCTAAAACTTGCTCCTCACCACATTTCACACTATGTTCAAATCCTCAATGTTACGGGTGAGTTTGGTTCTTATTGAGGGATAGTGATGTATAGGAAGTTGTTATCGCTTCAAACTTGGTTTTTTTTTTTTATAAAACAGAATTTCGCTCTTAAGGTTCAACATTCCAGGTATTTAGAGGAATATACACATATGCATATTAATGTATAGTTTAGCACAATCTTTCCAAGGATGGCCTATATCATTTCTCAATTGTTTGTTGCCTAGGATTTCCGCTCGTTTGATAGAACAAGTTCTAGAACCTATGGAGATCAAAATTAGATGAATTCTCATAAACCTTCTAACCCAAGCAAAAAAACTCGTTTTTTCAAGGGTACTTAGGTGACCACGCATGGATTTTGAGAAACCAATGACTAAATAGCCTATTAAAGAGATAACTCATTGGGCATTAAGTCCTATTATCTCTAATATTGTCCATATGCTGAAGGGTTCATTTATGGTCCTTATCAGACATCACAAATAACTCCAAGCAAAACTCAATTAACTCAATAAACTCTAACTAAAAATATACCAAACTAAGATGTGTAAGTTAGAAGCATCAAACAAAGTCATTATCCATAAAAGCATTCAGAAAATTTCATGCTCAAAGTTGTCATTTTCAACATGTGGGGTGTGACATGATAAACTAACAAAAAATAAACACCTCCAAACTTTGAGATGAACATTGTCCTAAATGTCTAGCAATGAGCAAAAGGAAGCAATAAAGTAAAAGAGAAATAAAGAGAGTTGGGAAAAGTGAACCCCCTTTGTAGTCTCGCCACTTTGAATAGGAACCTTGATGATTTTTTATTACTGACATTGGTGTACTACCCTGATATACTCTTGCTTCTTCGGGAGCCATGTAAGTGGCTTTGACATTTTCTCAAACACTTGGTGTGCACCAACTTCCCCACCTCAAATGAGTGAGTTTTGATTCTTCAAACCTCCTTCAATACATGCAAATCACTCCACAATCAACAATGATCCACAAAGAACCCAAAAACAAACAATCAAGCACAAAAATTTTCTTCCATTGTGTTCCTCTTTGATGCTTGGAATGATGGATGGAAAATTTGTCTGGGCCAAAGGTAAGGCTAGCTGCGGGATGGGTTTTGAAGCTTGAAGATGATGGAGATGGATTGGGAGGAATGTGATTTAGGATTTGAGTGGATGGGAAATGAATTTGAAAGTGGTTGAAGTTGCAAGGGTCGAGGGAAAGAGTATGGCAAGATAGAGTATAAAGTAGGAAGAAGAAAATGGGGTTTTAAAGGGTTAAAAGCCTCTGCTGTGACTATGGTGCCGGGTCACGCTTAAATTCTGCTCAAGACTCTCGTTTTTATCCAACTTGTTATACTCATATATCCCCTTCATTTTGTACCGGAATCGAAGCTGAAGCGACTCGCTGAAAGTTCTTTCACTGTAGAATTTGCTCATGGATGAGGTGAATCATTTGAGCCTCAATCAATACGTAAAAATCAGAATGTTCAATGCTGTCCAAAGTGCAGATGGATTTCTTGACTCCTTAGGTTCTCCTTGCTTTGTCTCTTGCCCATATCACTTGCTATCCTTCAAAAGTCCTTCATTCCCTTATATATTCTCTCAAAATTCCTCCAATAGCAAACCCTTAATGTTTATTCATGCTTAAACTCATCTCATGTCTTCAATTTTCCTCAAGCATTATCATGAACCTTCCAACTTTATATTTCGCTCAATTTGGTCTTTTCATCTCAAAACCTGAAATTTGATGTGAACATCACCACTCCATTTTTTTCACACTTCGGGCACTATAATTATATCAACCACTTTCCAACTTCTTGCCTTTGCTCTTGCAAACTAGTCATGACAACATGTTGAACTTCAAACTTATCTTATTCTGAAAACACTAACAACAAAGTTAAAACACTGCTGGAATTTTCATCCCAGCAAAAAAAAAAAAAAAAAAAAATAGCAACAAATAAAATAACTAAAAAAATAGAAAAAGAAAAGAGAATGGATAGAATCCTTATTACTTAGCTTAGGTTGCCTCAAGAAGTCGCTTCCGCTTTTTAGGAGTCCAAATTAGACTCATCGAAAAGTACTAGTGCTTCCAATTTGACCAATCATTCATCTTGAAAGCGCCTCTTTCATAACCATTCAGCTCAAGGATGGGCTGGGACTTTGAAGAGGGGAAAGAAACTCAAATCCTTTAATTATGGTCAGCCGGTTCAGCCATTACTTTTTCCAAAACAAATTCCTCTATGTGAAGTAGATGTAAACACATTTATGCTTAAGGGGGACTGTTCAAACTTGTGCCCTTTTGATTGAAGCAAGTTGCAGAATTTTCTGCACATGGCTCTTGTTCACAAAGGTATACGAAGATTGAACTTGCTTTCTCTCACCCACAAGCAAGGTGAGCTCCCTTTTGATGTCAATCCATGCTCGTTTGGAGGAAAGAAGTGGTCTCCTTTAGTATTTGAGAATTTTGTAGATCCCCTTCAATGCCCCAAGTCACAAAATCGATGGGGAAAGTTAATGTGTCAATCTTCACCAAAATGTTTTCAATAGCCATTACTTGACGTTCCTCTTCAAATTTCAGTTTATCCACTAATGGCTCTTCATCCTCTAAGTTGTTTAGAGTGTCTTGTTCTCACTCTACCATTTTCACCTTCTTCCACATTTCAAGATATGAATTTCAAGACATTGCTCAAAATGAGCATCCATGCATTCAATGGGATTTTTCAAAGTATTGCTAGGGAGAGGTCCTGTATGATTGATCCTTGAATGCTTGGACTCAAGTGTCCAATTTGACCTTCTATTTTTCTAATCTAGTACTAGTGTTGACTCTTGAAGGTATGTAAATCTTGAATTTCAGCTCATATGAAGACTACTCATCTTCGTTTCCTCCTCCATGTCGGTAAAATTCTGCTCCTTAGCAAGAAACAACTCTTTTTCTTTGAAATGTGGGGTCAGAGCCCTTGATAAGGCAATAATTCTTGTTCCATGAGTGGGTCATTCGAATTCTTTGATCTCAATGATGAATAAGGAAGTCAAGTTTGGCTTCTATGGAGTGTCTCATCTTCACTTGAATATCTCTCCATGAGTACCTACAACAAGAAGAAAACAAAGAAAAAGAAAGTACAAAATACTAATAGTAAAAAAATAAAAATAAAATAAAAACCTAAGAAACAACTCACAACCAAAAATAAAAATAATAATAAAAAAATGGCCTAAATTAGCAAATCACCCGTTCTTCAAAATGTCAACTTCCAATGAGAGAAAGTGAACCGGCGCCTAATCACGGCAATCTGGCGCCAAAACTTGTAAGGTGACCAAATTACATATACAAATTTATGACACTATTACCAAAGGACTATTGTCTAATCCCCGGCAACGGCGCCAAAAACTTGTAAGGAGACCAATTTGATGTATATTTTGAAAATATGGTCAAGGGAGTGAATGTGGTAAATACTCAAAACCGATTTGGGTTCCTGTGCGCGTTAGTACTCAAAACTCAAACAAAAGTATTACTAACACTCAACCCCTTTCCGAAGTGCACTGCCATACAAGTAATAGTGACCTGTGGAGTCCTGATATCGACCCACGAGGATTGGAGGTTCTCTAATCGAATTTGATCACCCCCGACATAAGGGTTTTTCACTATTTAGGCGATCAAATAGGATGTGGAATAAAATCAATTAAATTGAAACAAAAACTGATTTAGAACTAATCCTAAAAATCTACCAAATAAACAACTACTTAATTCTAAAAGGTATGAAGAGAGTCACTAGGGATGGGGATAATTATTTACAAAGCAGTCTGCATTTCCTTGAAAGTGCAACATTTGTGAGTTGAATGCTAGATTTGTCCAAGAGCAATGTAGTATAGCTCGGATTTCTCCATACACCATACATTTCACTATCTAACACACCATATTCCTTTTCAGGACAAATGGGTCTAAATAGCTACTTGTAAAATTTGGCACTCTTTAAGATTTGATTGTTTTTCTTTTTCAATACTTCACAACCATTTCTTAGGACTGAAGAATTCTTGCGCTATAGACAGGACAATGCAAGCCTTCTCCAATGTAATGGGTATCTCGTCCTTCAAATCTAATAAAATTTTCTATCTCCTTGATTAGATCATTGCAACACGGGATCAAGATCCATCGTAATTAAAAGGAGAAACCTCTCGATCAACTACTAAATTGATACATCATCTAACTAATCCTCACACTACGAAAGTAAATTCAAAGGATCTATCAAAGTAATTTTTCGTGAGTTCATTAGTTCCAAGATATTATCTAACATACCCTAAGTTACCGCTCTTACTCGTGAATCTCCATCTCCGTGTCACTCGTGAGGGCCTCTCGAAATCGTAGCAAAGATACAAATTCTTGGGTATAAGCTACTAATATTCGAACACCATTATATGAACAAGACTAATTATATAACCAGTATTCAAACCCACAAAATAACTGAGAATCTGCAAATCTGAATGGTCAACAATTAATCCCCACCTTTAGAGGGTGTTTAATGTCCCATTACTGGATTTCAATCATCACTAATCAAACAAAAAGTAAGAAAATGAAGAAAGAAATCAAGAGAAAGAAGAGAAAAACCCATATTTGAGCTTCAATCTTCTCCTCAACAGTAAAGAAATTGAATATCTGAGTACAACACCAAAATCTCTTCAATAGAAATAAAAATCTGCTCGAAAACTATTCTAAGATCTATTAAAAATAAAAATCTGCAGCAAAAACTAAGAAAATGAGCAGTTTAGAGAGAGAAAACCCATGAGAGAGAGAAAATCCAAATTTTTAGCTTCAATCTTTGTCTGAACCTTAGTGAAATCTGAATCTCTATTATAATAAAGACCGAAATATCTTCATTAGAAACAAAATCTTCTAAACTACCAAATCTAAAAAAAATCAAAATCTACAGAAAAAATGGAAAAATGGGCAGTCTAGAGAGAGAAACCCCATGAGAGAGGCTCTCCCATCTTCCCAGTGGTGCGCTATGAGACTCTCGGTTGACTCTTCTTTTGGAAGTATATTGCTCATTTCTTGCCAAATCACTTGCTTTTCATCAATAATCCTACAAAACCAAGTTTAGAGGAAATTTTATGAGTTTTACATGAATATGGATATTAAATGCACAAAATAGCATGTGGAATGAACTCAAAACATAGATGAGTTTTGCACTCATCAGAGAGCGTTGGGGTTGAAGTCCTCCACACTCACCCCCTATGTTAGTCATCCTGAGGATCAATCCTCAAATATGAAGGTACGTTTCAATGGTTGTTCTTTTCAGTGGTTTATGTTAGTCCTAACCCCTCTTTGAAGAGGCATCTCAGTAGGCAAGTGCTGGAGCAAAGGGGGCCTTGGTTATCCATCTGCAGGAGATTTTAACTCTCAAGTCTTAGCAGCAGCAGATGAAGTCTCCTCTCCTCTCCTCTCCTCTCCTCTCCAACACTTTCAAATTAGACAAACGTAGATGCTCAAGTTTCCAAGAACACAGATTAGTTGATATGGGGTTCCATGGTTGTCTTTTTCTTGTCTCTGTCATGTGGATTCTTGACATTTAAAGTAATGTTCTTAGATTTCTCTCTCTGCAAATCTGTTGATTTCACTTTCGGTATTGTCATTGATGATCTTTCACACTGCTGTGTAGGTTTGGTGTATTAATGGCCAAGAGAAGATTCTTCTTTCAGCTTCTCACGAGGCAAAATTTTACAGTGGTGATTGCTACATCTTTCAATATTCATAATCTGGAGATGATAAAGATGAACACTTAAAAGTCTTACGGATCTGGAAAATTTTCTTGATAGGTGGAAATAGTTTTCTGTTTTGATCGGTGAAAGCAGTTTTCTGTTTTTAAAAATTAAAATACATGTTTGACAATCTTAACTGAAAAGGATTTTTGAAAATTTGTTTAGGTTGTTTTGAGAACAAGTAGAGGTACTTTCAGGTCTTTTCAGAATATTCTGGAGAAACTATGGAAAATATGAAGAATATGTAGATAAATGTACAGTACTTAACAGGAGACTAAAAGCAAACAAATAATTTTTAGTCTCTAAACAAAATTTTATTTCTGAAAACAACTAAGAATTATTTTCAACGACTGTTTTTTGATAACTATTCTTGTAAACATTGGCAAACAAGTCCTTTGATGGTTCAACTGTTGTGTAATTGCTTGATGTTCCTTGGCTTTTGTGGCCTATATTGGCCATCACATGCTTGTCCCCATTAACTATCAAATTTTGATAATGCCACAGGGCAATTGATTCAGGTGTTGTGTGTAAGGCTGATGGGGTGCTTATGATGTGAATCTGGCATTGAGATTAATTAAGGCTTTTGTTAGTGATGATAGTGTGTTTGCTCAGAAGATGAAGAAAGTTGGAAGATTGATTGATAAGTCACTACAACAAATATGAGGTATAGTGACCTAGTTTTAACTGGGGTCTGATTTAGGGCAACGTGGGGCTGATTTTTACTATTTAGGTAACCTTGAGGTAACCTTCTTTCTTTCACTACCCTTATTTATCCTTTGATCTCTCTTGAATTGAAGCCCTGACTTGGTCTTCTCTGATTTGTTTTTTTTTCTTGTTTGTTTAATCTGAGATTTTGATTTTGTTTTTGGGATCTTATATTATTCATTTTTCTTTTTGAGGTTCTGGATTTTGGTTTGCAATCTTTGAAAGTAGATTGAGGTGAGATGGCAACCTTAAGATTGCTTGTTGCCGCGATTGCGTAACTGTTGTCGGGCAAGGCTGCTATGGGTTCGCTCTCGGATTTAGCGACTCTGAGTCGGTGAGTGCTTTTTTTCTATTGTTTCATAATTTGATTTTTTTTCGTACTGTATGGATAGGGCCCTATTAGATTTGGATGATGATTGGGTTTTTCCATAGGTTTAGTGGATGTCTAGATTTTCTTTGCGGTTTTGGTTTCAAGTATCAGGATTTGATTGTGGCTGAAATGATTGCTGACTATCGGGGTTGATTGTTCTTTGCTTTTTGCTTTTTGCTTTTGGGAGCCCTTTTTTCTCCTGATTCACTGAAGCCATGTTAGCAAATAATCTTGTTTGGCTATCTCATGAATCATTATAAATTCTAATCTAGTTTGGTATCTGCAAAGGATTTCACAATAGGGACCAGATGGTTTCATAGTGAATGCCAAGTTAATTACTTCATATTGGTGCATTGTCATGGTTGTAGTTTGAAAAAAGCATTAAAAGCTGCATTAATTGTGATTCTAGTCAAACCAATAATCGTGTTTGTGATTCTGCTATGCAAAACTCAAAGCTGCTGGAGGCTGGTAAGGCCTTTATTTTAGTAAGTATAAACACTGTCTTCATATTGGTAAGGCCTTTTATCCATTCGATGAAATGCCTAAATGAGTGAGTTTGATAACTTTGCTCTTCAATCATTTGGTAATGACGGTATAAAATTATAATTAAAGATAGATCCAGATTTAATCACTATTTTGCGCTTCAATTCAATTGCTAATAATAGTATAAGATTTTAATTAATGATAGACCCTAATTCATGTATGATTCTTTTGCGCCTCATGCGTTTGTCAAAAATGCTAAGATTAATAGGTTCAAAAAAAATTATTTAACCAACCAATTGCTCGCTTTACTTGAGCTTATGCTCTAAGAGTTTTACTTAAATATTGATGTCTCGATATAAATATTATCTCTCTCAGATTTTATCTTCCTAAAGAAGCCTATGTTTGGCCTAAAGCCCAAAGGAGACCCAGTCTGCAATTTTTCTAAAGCCTATGCTTCATTCAGAAAGGAATTTTGCCTTTTTTCACTTCAGGTAACCCTTCTGCCACTATCCTTGACTGCATTATCATTGATTTTCTACACTCCTTGACTTCTTTGTCTTTTGTGTATGTGTTAGCCTCTGAATTGACTTCTGTATCATCGGCATTGAAAATGTTGTTGGCCCTAAATTGAAATCACACGCCAGAAGGGATGCATCACTCAACAATTCTGTTTTCCCGAAATGTATATTGAGTCGCAAGGTTACCTGATTTTAATAGGATTTGTGTTCTTCAATTCAAGCATGTCGTCTACACATAGTTCAGGTTTGCAATCCAACGTTCTATCTTTTTTTTTAACAGCTTCAACTTTTATTGCATTACTATCAATAGGTTCTATAAAATGCTTAGACTAATATTGCAATTGCTGTTACCTTGGTCATTTTCTTTTACCTCATCTAAAGACATTAAATTGCTGCTAACATGGGCCTAATATTGGACTATTTAGCAATGTACTTTCTGAATGTAGCAAACTAGGTATATACTAGAACTAAAGTTTACTTCCTGATTAGAATGAAGATAGAAAGAAATAAGAAAAAAAACAAAACAAACATTCAGTGTCATGATGGAAGTAAGAAGCTTGTTCTTTTACTTAGTTTTTGCTGATTGTGTACTATGATCTATTGGAACTTACATTACCTGATCATTATCAAATTTTGGGGGGGGTGTGATGGAGGTGGTTGTTGGGGAACTTACACTACCTGATCTTCTCATAAATCAAAATCCCTAATCTCCTCAAAGCTCCAGAATTCCAAGTGATCCATGACTAGGGTTTCTTCATTAGTTAATCTCCCTGCTGATGATGAGAGATCCGAAGGACCAAAAGACAGCTTTCTGGTTTTGTGTGTTTGATTGTCTTTCCAGACATATATCTAACACCAAAATGGGATGATATGTAGAGTGGTAACAATAGTTCTTCATGAAATTGGCCTCAGTTCATTTGACAATTTACGCTACATTAAAACTATATTTTATAGAACACTCTTCCTGGTCTGGGTTATTGTCTTGACGTGTGGACTAAGAATTTTCATGCCCGCTGCTTGGTGCTTCACATGTTTCCAGAAATGAAGAGAGAAATTAAAAATACATGAAGGTGATGGAAGAGCATTCAGGGAACATAACTTCTCTTGTGTCTCAAACAAGCCTTTATACATAATTTTCTTTCACTATCAAGCCATTATTTAGTTACTCAAACTTTTAACACTTTGGGGCTTGGATAGTATTGTTCATTCTGTTGACATAAGGAGAACAAGAGTAATTACTCTTTTCTAATATGGCTAGAAACGCAGAACAAAACCAACTTATTTAAAAACTAAAGCTATTAACTTAAAGAAACAGTAAAAGAAATTAATGACTAGGAATGGGTTTCAATGAGTTATTTCTAATTTATACAAGCTCCTGCAGGTTTAAGCAAACCCTGTTCACATTTTTGATAACCCTTCTTGGTTTTGCATCTTTTCATATTTTTCTTGTATTCAATGAACTCATGCAGCTGTTTCCTATACATGTATATGCAAAATCCAATACCTGTCATTAGGCCCATGTAGAACATCTAGCCTTATTGGCTCCTCTTAATTTCTTCCTTCTATCTCAATTGATATTCAACTCAAGTTTTATACAGAAATGTCCTATGTAGGCATGACTTAAAGCAGAGTGATTCAACAGAATCTGCTTTTCATTGCTCAGCCTCAATCCAGCAAGGACTAATGTTTTTATTGCTGACTGTGATTTCATAGCTGACATGAACCATGGAGCTGACTGCCAAAACTCAACACTAAGTGAAGAGTCATCGTGATTATGCTGTTAATAGCTATTTCCAGAAGAATGGACAAGCTAGCGGGAGATTTGATTTTGCCGACTGCTACCCAAACTCCAGAACAACCCTTGTAAGTTTCTTAGAAAATTTTCTAATTTTTTTCATCTTCTCAACCCTTTGGAATTCTGATTTTCTTTTCTTCTTCTTGTTTTTTGGTGATTTACTCCATAATAACTCTTGTGAGTTTTCAGACATTTCTCTAATTTCACTATCTCCAACCCTATTGGTGTAATTGATTTTTCTTTTCATCTCTTGTTTTTTGGTGATTTACAGCCAGTGTTTCTACTCAAAATAAAACTCTAAAAGTCAAAATTGGGGAATTCAGGTTCCAAATCACCATATTCAGGAATCAGTGAGGGAGGAAATTGCAAGTGGAGGTTTGGGTGGGGATAGGCCACTAAGCCATATGCCACCACTACTCCTGCAAATGCATATCCTGTGAATTCAAAATCAAATTCAAATACACGATGCAGCCCCCCACAAAGATTCTGAGTGTGTAGGTTAAGGCATCACTACAAAAGCAAATGCTGATGAATGGCCGGCCACTTCCTTGCGTTTTCACGTGTTTCTTTTTCTTCCACTCTGTTTCGGAATTGTTGGACAGCTTCCTAGAAATGGTTAGCATTCTTGAAGCTTATTTGAGAATGATTCTACTAACAAACGAATGTTTTTAAATAAAATATTTTTAACTCTTTGTAGAGTCACAATCAAATTGACTATTTGTCGAAGCATGTTACATGCCGTGTAACAGAGACTCATTCTACAAATATTATGGCTTCTTTCTTTCCTTTCCTGCATGTTGTCCCATTAAGGTTTTCACCAAGTAGACTTTGAAAATCGAAGAAGCTCATTCGTCTTCTTTTAGGAAGAGAATGTAGAAATTCAGAGAGATGCAGAAAATGATGACAAGAAGATCCAAATCCAAAAAATAAAAACTTATTGTAAACTTGTCAGGGTCAATCACAATCCATGACTATAAATCATCCCTATGGTCGGGGTCAACCATAAACCGCGGTTATAAACCATCCCTATGGTTGGGGTTAATTACAAACCGTGGCAATAAACTATCTTATAGCCGGGGTCAACCATAAACCGCGGCTAAAAACTACCATATGGCTAGGGTCAACCAAAACCGCGGCTATAACCATCCCCTATGGTCAATAATCACAAACCGCTACTATAAATCGTGATCTACGGCTTAAGTCAACTACAAACCGCTATTATAAACTATACCAAATTATTGGGGTCAATGGAAAAGCTTTATAGCCACGGCTTACGGCGACCGCGCCCATGTGGATTTCTCCACACCCACCTATGGTCATGCCTACGCCAAGTTGTCTTCATCCGCAGCCTATATTTATGGTTGCATCATATTGCTTTTAATGCACACACTGCACAGCGCTTCCTAGTAGTGTCTAACAGTTGAGAATTTTCACTATGTAACAACTTTAACCTTTTATGCACTTTTCATAACAAAATGTTATATCCACTTGATCATCAATCAGACTTTAAATGAAACTTGGGTACAGAGGTTATTTAAATAATTGGTCAATCAGAGTCTAATCTTCAGAATTAGAAAATTAAACATTTTATTTGAGTTCAATTTAACACAATTAATATTCGATATTATAATCAACATCTAATTCAACTTCATTTTTAAACTCAGGATTGAGTTAAGTTAGATATGTTACACTTGTTTGGTTTAGTTAGTAAAGTTATAATCGGGTTAATTAGATTGATTAAGATTGATGTGATTAGGTATTTCTCATACCTTGTTTTATCTTTCGATTAAAAAAAATTTAGCATCAAGGACATGTGTTGCCGTGTTAATCTTGAATGTGGCATAATCTAATTCAATATATATTATTTTTTATTTTTTAATTACAATTCTAAGATATTCGCATGCATCATCTTAAAAATATGAAACATAAAGATGAAACAAATTATTTCTACATAGATAAGAGACAGAGTTTGTTTTTTAGCCTTTGATAGATATTTGTTTTTAGTTTTTTGCTTTCATACTTTAAAAGTTGTTTGTTTGTTTTTTTTTTTTTTTTTTTTTTTTTAAATTAGAAATTATTATATAATTTTTATATGGATAGAAAAGTTAAAAAAAAAAAAAATTTCTATATAGAAAGAGGAACACGGTTCATTTTTCTTTATTTCTTACTACTTAATAGAAACAAAACTTAAATAAACAAATAATTCAACACTTAACACCATCAATTACCATTTAGTTTTTAAGTTCTATTTCTAACTAAGTAAAAGAACACCACTTAAAATAGATAATGATCATTAATTAATGACTTTCTCTAAGTTTCACATGAGATTTAATAATCTTTTCGCTGAATGCATGAATTAAACTTGATGAAGCATTACCATGTTTTGCATACCATTAATTTTTATTGTACTCATAGAATTTAGGATATATTCATCCTGAAGAAAAATGAAGATGGGACGTGTTACATTTTAATTTCCTTGATCAAGAAATGTGCAGACTCCAAAAGATTAAGGATGTGTATGGAAAATTAATTAATAATGATGAATTTCTTAGTAAGGAGACAAATAAATTAGCAAGCCAGGAATTTATTGTAGAATACAGAAGGAAAGAATGACATTAGTTTTCATGACATGATCCATCAAACAGCGTTATTGACACTTCACAAGCACTCCCACCCAATTTATAATCCTTGGAGATGATCAAAGCAGACTAGCAATCGGTGGCTTTGAATCCATAAATTGTTCATCAAAGTCGGCCACAGTTTCATACAATGAAGACGTGTACCTAATAATTTTTAAGGAAAGCATCAGGAAACAGCCCCACACCTTAATCTATATAATAAGTTTAATTATAATAAAAATAAATGTGAACTTGTCGATCGCCATTCTTTTTATGGTGACTGCAGCCCAGTATTTGTTTATGTGGCTATCCACAGTGATTGAACTGATCTTAAAAGAGGAAGGCCACATCAACTTTAACAAAATTAATTCAATAATAATAAAAAATGAAATGGCCATGGCCATTCTTGAACCATATATGTATAACAAAACAGGATATATAGAAGTGAACAGAATCACGTGGTGAAAACATGCAGATGATATGTTAATACAGTCCTATGCTAGCTGCACAAAAAAAAAATAAAAATAATGGCATTTATAAATATGGAATATCATAATTTTCAAGTAATGGACAAAGTCACTAACATCCAACCTCAAACATGTATGGACAAAGTCTAAATAATAGCTCTTTTGACTTTGAATATTTTGAAACTAGACAAAAAAGTTACATGTCTGTAAGAGGTTTCAAGGTATATATCAATCTTAATCAAATCCGTGCAGCTAAAGTTTTATTTGTCCAATGAAAATTTTGACACTTTGGATTTGTATAATTTTGACACAAAAAAGTTTTATTTGTCCAAAGAAACATCTGCCATGAAACAACCGTCGATAACAAGTCCTTAGAAATGAGGAAACGATCTTCAGCGTACAGCTAATTACTTGTAGCCGGGCTTTGGCCATTTTCAAAATCTGGCATTACAACAATTGGAGTATATCCGAACCGTTATCGTTTCAAATTTGGCTTTTTCCGTATTATCTAAAATCGCTTTTATTATCTGAATTTAATATTTTTCGTATTAAAAAAACCCAAAATCAAACACGCTTTACGTTTTTTTTGTCTTATTTTTAAAACAAAAACAATTTTAAAATTTCAGAATCAAAATAAATTCCTTTAATTCCTGGTCACCCGAGAAATATTGAAAACATTCCAATGTGTAGTTGTGGGAAAAGCATGCCCGAGCCTGTTCTTGTACTTGTTTATTTGGTTTCGATTTTTTTATAAGAAAAATATTTATTTTTTCAAAACAAAAGGAAAAACTTTTCCTTTTAATTTTTTTAAACAACCTTTTTTCTTAAACATACTACTACAATTTACATCCTAATTCTTCATATTTCATATGTACGGCCACTAATTGAATTTAAGGATCAAAGTCCACCTTTTCCATTTCCTTATTCATAAATGGCAGTAAGTAGTAGCAAGTTGCGCACTTCTCATGGTGCTGAGTTTTTCTAGCTTACACCCATTTATACCTAATGGAATTTAGGTCTACTGTCAACAATACTAGGATGCTAACTAATTTCTTGATGATTAATTGCTTGGATGTCTAATATATGGCTTAATTAGAAGGGTTTCTCTAAAATCCAAACTTTAGGCTCCTTTTTGGAACCGGAAAGTAATAAGGAAATAATATAGAGAGAAAATTAAATAAAAAAAATGAAAGGAAAAATTTTTTCTTGAAATAAAATACTTCAAATTGTTCACTATACAAGTAGTAGCGCCAAATCTTTAAGGCAAAGACTATGGCCACCAACTCTAGGTCATGTGTAGGGTAATTCTGCTCATGATTATTTAACTGTCTGGAACCACAAGCTACAACCCTCCCAGACTGTATCAAGACACATTCTAGTTCGTCCTTAGAAGCATCACAGTACACCATGTACCGTCTCCTCGTTCCGACCATCGTATCAGAGCCGAAGTAAGCCTCCTTTCAACTACTGGAATGCCTTCTCACACAAGTCACCCACTCAAACTCGAATCTCCCAGTCAATCTAGTCATAGGTGCTACTTAAATGAGCAGAAATCCTCAATGAACCTCAGAGTACCCCGCTAATCCTAAGAAACCGCATCTGAAGACCTCAACTTAGGCCTCCCAACTCATAACATCTTCAACTTTCGGCCCACCGACGACTGCTCGACACGACGTGTCCTAATAATTCCCACCTCGCAGTTTCTCAAACTCGGCACTTACTAAACTTAGCATACAACAATGGTCCCTGAGTGCCTTGAGAACAATCCTCAAATGATCCTCATGCTCCTCCCTCGGGACTGAGTAGATTAAGATGTCACAACAAAGACCACAACAAATCGATCCAAATAGGGCTGAAACAATCACATGAGATCCATGAACTCACTGAGTATCTGGCCAACCCGAAGGCATCACTATGAACTCGAAAGGCCCATACTGCGTCCTAAACGTTGTCTTGGGGTGGATATTTCGCCCCTAACTCTCAACTTATGGTAACCGATAATGGCTATCTTGGAGACTTGGCGCCTCTTAGTTGATCAATAAATCATCAATCCCCAGAATGATACCTGATTCTCGATCATAACTCTCGCCTCAACCTGGTCGACATATCAATGCACAGTTGAAGAGTCTTGTCCTTCTTCTTAGCAAATAAAACCGGAGCGCCCCATGGTGAAGTGCTTGGTCTAATAAAACCCTTGTCCAACAATTCCTGTAGTTGGACCTTGAGTTCATGCAACTCAACCGATGCCATCCTATGAGGAGTCATAGAAATGGGCGATGTACCAAGGTGTAACTCAATAACAAAGTCTACATCCCTGTACGGATGTAATCCCGATAGCTCATCTGGAAAGACATCCTCATACTCGTAAAGCACTAAGTAAGACTCCAACCCGCCTCACCGCCCTCTAGTGGGTTTGCTAGCCAACCCATCAACTATCCACTCCATCTAGAGTCTTGAACAGTCTGGGGTAAAGCATCATGCTTCTCCCCTTGAAAAGTCACACGAATATTGTCCTGTGTGTAGGCAGTAATCCTCCTATTATCACAATCAACACGCACTTGTTCCTCGTCAACCAATCCATGCCAAGCACGACATCAAACTAATACGTCCATCACTAAAGGTCCATCGTGGAGCGTAACTCTCAGATTCTAACTCACAATCTCGACATATCCATCAATCCTCACCCTAGTCCCTGGGTGAGAACCTACATGAAACGGCTCTTCCAAGGTCCCACCCTAAGCCTAAAACATCCACACTGACAAAAGAATAAAAGGAATGTGATGCACTAAAATCAAATAATATCTTTCCAGGCTAGATAACGTAAAACATATCTTGTATAACTAACCGATCAACCCGGGTCGGGTTTCATGGTGTGATGGCATAAACAGCCCTCGGGCCCCCGTTAGCCAAACAAGTGTGGAGCCCCACTGCCCTCGACTCGACTCCACACCCCGGCCTCTCCGGGTCCGTTTCAGGTAGTGTAGAAGGCGCGAGCAAAGACCTGGGAATGATATGGTCCCTCTAAATTTCGCAGACCGGGTGAGAAGGATCAAACTGTGTCCACGCCTGTCCCACTTATAATTGGGACTGCGGTGTCCCGTATCCCTAGGATCATTGCCTCTGTAGGCAATCTTGTCTCACATGTCCGGGTTGATGGCAATGGAAACATGTCATCGGTCCTGACTAACTGGAAGCCCTGGTCTGGCCTTGGCCCTGATAGTCGCGACCCCATCCCTGAAATCCTTGTGGGATAGAAGTCTTTTTCTTCTTGCTTGACTTGAAGAAGGTTTATCCTCCTTCCTCTTGCCACTAGCAACTGTATCTCAGATGCTCCATGCATTCTCTATCTCTCTCTCTATGGCCATAGTCATCCTGACCATAGAGTCTATGTCTTGTAGAGAAACTTGGCTAATCTTGCCTTGATGGACAACTTCAGCCATCCTCAAACTTCTCACCTTGGCCATATCTATAATATTAATCATCCCCGAAACGTGCGGATTCTAAGAATTTGGCTACGCACTGTTACGCCATACTTTTGGCTTCCAACTCAAGGAACTCCCGAGCCTCTGCATGCCTAGCGGATGCCGGGAAAAACTTATCCATGAAGAGCTAGCTCTCCCCATGTCATCGTCTCCGGATCCCGTGAGACTTTAACCTAATCCCACCATATCTGGGATTCACCCTTTAGCCGAAATGTGGCTAACTTGATCCTCGTAACGTCGGAGGTAATCTCCATGGCCTCTAAAATCCTCTCCACCTGTCGGAACTAATGATCAGCTACCACTGGATCCCCTCCCCCTTTGAATGTCAGAGGATGATGTGCTATAAACCTTTGGCTAACTCTGTTGTGACATAAAAATATTTTTTCGTGACATAAAAACTCTTGGTCTTGACCAAACTCTGTTGCGACACAAAATACTCTATCGCGACATAGAAACTCTTAGCCTTAACCAAACTCTGTCACGAAATAAAAATACTCTGTCACTATAGAGAAATCCCTGCCAAGACCAAACCTATTACAACATGAAGGGTGCAACACCTAACCTCTTATCGTGGTCGTCTCAGTCGCGACATGGAAACCTCTTTCGCAACATCGTCATGACAGAGAAATAAAGCACTATCGCAACATGAAAATACTATGTCGCGACTAAGCAACTGCTTGCAGCGTGAGAACCATGTTGCAACACAGGGAACCCCTGTCACGATACAGGACTAGAAACTCTGTCGCGACAAGGAAACCCCTGTCGCGACCTAAAACTTGCCCAAACCAGCAATAGCCCTTATGGCATTTTCTACACCTCTAGCTTTTTCCCAAGACACTATAAGTTGTCACAATGGCCTCAATATAATAAAGACAACATTAAAATATGGGAAAAACCTGTCAAACTGTATTAAACAATTCAAAATGAGTCTTATTACAGATCTTCTTTACATAACGTAAAATTGATAACTATCCGTAATTTACAAAATATGGAATAAGCCTTAATTTGGCCTTCTTTACCATTAAGGCCTCATATGAGTTCCACCTCCTGGTGTACCTCCAGCACCTAAAAAATATTTTTCCCACGACGGGGTGAGTAATGCCCAATAGAGGAATTCTTCTTCTTACGGCTACTCCCCACCTAGTCAAAGACACGCACGCCCATGACTTAACATTTATCAACACATTGAGCAAAACATATGCATTTCTAATGCTCTCATGTCATGCTAATGTCACGAGCCCTCACTGACTCCTTCACACATGCTCACATCATGTATGAAAAACCTTCATTTCCAAAACAAAAGATTTTTGTTTATATTTCAACCTCGATACCTTTCGAAATCGCGATTCAAAAGCCATGTGTCTTTAGGTAACGAACTTTTCGGGGAGCCTTCACTGCGAAGCCGCCAGACACCTCGACACTTTCATGGACTTTTACCGCTAGATGCATATGTCTGACCAAGAATACATGTCTTTCACCTGAGACCCGTCTATCCCTTCTTGCTACTACCTGACACATAATGTAAAACTGTGTGACTCTAAGACGTCGTTCATTTTTCAGAGCCCACCATTTAAACACCAAACACAATGTTCTTTCATGCCATGCACTCACACCCGTTTCACGCGAATGTTCCGCATATGCAATGCGTAATGCCATTGCATGTCTCTTTCATGTTACATGCATGATGAGAGCTACATGCAACATTTATGATTCATGGATAATCATATCTACAAAGATACAATTTATATCCATAATACAAACCCATGTAAATACATCGCCAAGATATATCCATGATTTTTCACACACTTCCATGTCATTCAATCAAGCAACAACACACAAAATTTAATCTTCATGTTCAGACCCAGAACAGTACGCACAGTTCAACATGTTAGTCCATGTCTAGCATTGACACACTAAAAAATCATCATACTTAATTCCGCGTTTTCTAGCAAATACAACCTGCTTCAGAACTGCGGTTCTGAGAACATAAAGGACCAAAAAATTGGTCTATAATTCACCAACAGTTTGATCACAACTGTTCTTGAATCAGCCCCACCGTTAGGGCTACACCTCATGGCCATCCAATGGCCCTTAAACAAGGACTAACCAGAGTAGGAGAGAACCCCTACCTCTTGGATTTTAACGAAAACTTCGAATCTTGGTACCTACACGAAGCTCTCATTACGTAGATAAACTTTGCCTCTTGCTCTAACTAGTTTTGATCGTCGCTTTGTCGAAGATTTAAGGAAGTGTCATTGATTGCTCCTCCGTTCCTCTCCCCTTTTCTTTTCCCTCTTTCTTTTTCCTTTCTTTCCATCTTTTCCTTCATCCGTTCTTATCCACTACTTGATCTTTCTTTAGGGGTGTGACACATGGCTCCTATGTGTCCCCTTTTGTTTTGCCTTTTGGTAACAAGTGACATCTATGACACTTAAACCAATCATTGATCTTTTCAATACCACACTTGGTCTCACCATGTGGCATTTTCCACATGTCCCTATTTTAAGTCATGATGCCATGTGGCGCCGTGCCACACGTTGTCATGCCATTTACCAATTCCAACTTGAATTACGTGAAATTTCAATCGCCTTAGAATTCGACACAATTCGTCAGGGTAACTAAACTCCACGAGACAAATTTATTGGTGAGGTCCGTTCCGTTCGTCGAGGTCTAGGGAATTTCTAGATTTCCCACCTGTACTATAGCAGTAAATTACCTTTTTACCATTTTTCAAAAAAATTGAATTTTTCCCGGGTTTTACATTCTCCCCTCCTAAAAAAAAATTCGTCCTCGAATTTTACACACATATACATACAATCACATGCATATACTACAGTCATTTAATTTCCAAATTACTAAACAACGTACCTTCATCCTCAAATAGGAAAGGATAGGTGGCACGCATCGTGTCCGCACGTTCCCATGTTGCTTCTCGTGCCGCCATAACACCTTACCGCCTCACAATTAGCGGCCGCAAAACCCCGCATCTGGCCATTCCATAATATGCACTAGTCCATCCTCGAAAGTCCCATCCGCACCAACAACCAGCTCGCCCCAATCCACTACATGAGTTGGATCTGGAGTGTACTTCCGGAGCATAGAGACGTGGAATACCTTGTGGACACTCGATAAACTCGGCGGTAATGCCAACCGATATGCAACTGCACCCACCCTTTCGAGTATTTTGAAGGGCCCGATGTATCTCGGCGATAGCTTCCCCCGCTTACCAAACCTGACCACTCCTCTCTTAGGCATCACCTTCAAGAAGACACATCACCTACCTCAAACTCTGTGAGGTCGACGTCAGGTCGGCATAGTTCTTCTCCGCGCCGCCTTAAACTCGGTGAGAAGATCGCCAGACAAATCCACCTTCTCAAAGGTGTCTCTAATCAAAGACCCGTGATGGATCTCTCTCCCACCTCCGTCCAACAAATCGGAGATCGACACGGCCTCCCATATAAAGCCTCATAGGGTGCCATCTGTATGCTCGCCTCGATAACCGTTGTCAGAGTTTAACTCTACTATGGAAAAGCTCCTCCCACCGCTCTTCTTAAGATCCGTGACATGCTCGCAAAGATGTCCTCTAAAACCCGTGATAGTCCCTCCGACTGGTTTTCTATATGTGGATGAAAAGCAGTGCTCATCATCAACTGTGTTCCCATGGCTCTCTAGAAACTCTTCCAAAAGTGAGCAGTAAACCTAGAATCCCGGTCCGATATGATAGAGACTAGCACTCCATGTAACCAAAAATCTCGAATGTATAACCTGTAGAATTCCTCCAGTGTGAAGGTCATCCGCACGGCCAAAAAATGTGCCGACTTAGTGAGTCGGTCCACTATCACCCACACCGCATTATGCTTCCGTGATGTCTTTGGCAAGTGAGTCACAAATCCATCGTGATATGTCTCTACTTCCACTCGCTACCCAATGGTCGGAGTAGCCTTGATGGCCCTAAAGGCTCGCCTTACCCGTCGACACGTGAAACATCGTCGAACAAAGTCCTTAACGTGTCTCTTCATCCCACTCCGGTAATACTGGCAACGAAGATCTCAGTACATCTTCGTGCCACCCGGATGTACTGCAAAATGAGAGCAATGGAATTCCCTGAGGATCTCCTCTCTCAAACCTGTCAGCTGGGGAACCACGACCCGTCCCCTATACTGAAGACTGCCATCTGTGTGAATGGCCCAGCCTTCGGCACTTGTACCTAAATGTACCTAGTCCTTGCATCCTGCCCTTGGGAATCAATCACTCTGCTCAGTAGGGAAGGCATGGCAGCTAAACTCCCTAGGACACCTTGAGCTTGATCTCTGTGCTGTAGCCTAAACTGTCCTACAACCTCGAGCATCTACCATTACCGGGAAACTACACTAGCTAGTCCTCCCCGTGACTTCGACACAAGATCGCTTCAATTACATTTATCTTATCAGATGGTAATGCAAAGTGAAGTCATAATCATCTAGATACTCCATCCATTTGCGTTGCCTCATGTTGAGGTCCCATTGTGTGAAAATATAATTTAGACTTTTGTGGTCTGAAAACACCTCGAACTACTCACCATATAGGTTCCAAATCTTCAAGGAGAAAACTATGGCCCCTCCAACTCCATGTCATGCGTGGTAATTCCGCTAATGATTCTTTAACTGTCGAGAACCATAAGCTACTACCCTCCTGGACTGCATCAAAACGCATCCCAGTCCGTCCTTTAAGGAATCACCATACACTGTGTACCTCTTTCCCCTTTTCGGGACTATTAGAATAGGAGCTGTAGTAAGCCTCGTTTTCAATTCCTAGAATGCCTTCTCACACAGATCATTCCACTTGAATTTGACCTCCTTCCGAAATAATCTCAAGAGAATCGCAGCCTCTTAATCTGGGAGAAGTCCTCAATGAATCTCCCAGACACCCTACTGGCCCTAAGAAACCGCTGTAGATCTCAAAGACTGACTTCGACCTCTCCCAACTCATAACTGCCTTGACCTTCTCCGAGTCCATTGATACACCAGAAGCTGACACTATATGTCACAAGAATTTCACCTCAGTAAGCCAAAATTCAAATTTGCTTAACTTGGCATATAACTGATGGTCTCTTAAAACCTGAAGAACAACCCTCAAATGATTCTCATGCTCTTCCTCAGACTTAGAGTAGATCAAAATGTTGTCAACAAAGACTACGATAAACTGATCCAAATAGGGTTGGAATACCCTATGCATGAGATCCATGAATGCTACTAGCGCATTCGTCAATCCAAAAGGCATCACGGTGAACTCGAAATGCCCGTACTGAATCCTAATCACTATCTTAGGGATGTTAGCCTCCCCAACTCTTAACTTATGGTATACAGCGTAGAGATCTATCTTAGAATACACCCACGCCCCTCTCAGCTAATCAAACAAATCATCAATCCTTGGTAAAGGATACCGATTCTTGATCGTAACCCTGTTCAACTGTCGGTAGTCATTGCATAGTCAAAGGGTCTTATCCTTCTTCTTAGAAAACAGAACCGGAATGCCCCAAGGTGAAGTGCTCGGTCTAATAAAACCCCTGTCCAACAATTCCTGTAGTTGGACCTTGAGTTCTTGCAACTCAACCGGTGCCATCCTATGAGGAGTCATAGAAATGGGTGACATACCAAGGTGTAACTCAGTGACGAAGTCTACATCCCTGTGTGGAGGTAATCCTGATAGTTCATCCGGAAAGAAATCCTCATACTCACAAACCACCCGAGGTAGACCCAAATCCTGTCTTACCTCATCTTCCAAGGTAAGGCTTGCTAGCCAACCCATTAATTGCCCGTGCCACCTAGAGTTGTACACGGCCTGGGCTAAAGCTTCATGCTTATCCCCATGAAAAATAACACAAATACCATCCCGTGTGTAGGCAGTAATCCTCCTACGATCAAAATCAATGACGACTCGGTGTGCCATCAACCAACCCATGCCAAGAATGACATCAAAGACTGACATGTCCATGACCCTTAGGTCCACAGTGAGTAGAATCCCGGAGATCTCTAACTCACAATCACGACATATCATATCAACACTCACCCTAGTTCCTAGGGGAGAGCTCACATACAACGGCTTTTCTAAGGTCTCAACCTCTAAGCCCAATTCTTTCACACATGATGCAACGATGAATGAATGAGATGCACCAGAATCAAACAATACTCTTGCCCATAAGCGCGAGAGTAGAAAGGTACCCTGTATAACCTATTGATCTACAATCTCAGTCTACGGTGTAACGGCGTAGACACGCCCCTGGGTCTCCGAAGTCCCGGCATGTGAGCCCTGCCCTCTGCCTCGACCCATACTCTAGCCTCTCTGGCCTGCCTGTGACATGGTAGGTGTTTGTGATGAACCTTGAGGTTGATACTGGTTCCTCTAGCCCGTGCTAGGGTAAGAAGGAACAAATTGTGTTGAAGTGTGGCTTACTAACGATTGGGACTATGGCGTCTCATAACTCGGGATCCCTGCCTCTATGGGCAATTATGTTTGATGTGTCCTGCCGATGAGAATGAGGAACAGTCATCGCCCAACTACCGGGAGTTCCTAATCTAACCTTGGCCCCGGAGAACGCGACCTCGTCTCTCGAAACCCCGCGGAACTAGAAGCCTTATGCTTCATTCCCGAACTAGAAGAAGGCTGGCCCTCCTTTCTTTTGTCACCAGCACCCGTGTCTCGGAAGCTCAGTGCGTCGTCTATCTCTCTCTCTATATCCATAGCCATCATAGCCATAGAGTCCATATATTATAGGAGGAATCCCACAAACTTAGCCCAGATGGACTACTTTAGACCAACCTCAAACTTCCTCACCTTGGCCATGTCTATGGCCACATAATCATCCTCGAAACGTGCTAATTCGGTGAAATTAGCTACATATTCGAGTACGGTCATACTTCCTTGTTTCAACTCAAGGAACTCCTAAGCTTTTGCATGCCTAGCAGATGCCAGGAAAAACTTACTCATGAAGAGCTCTCGGAACTCTCCCCATGTCATCGTCTTTAGATCCCTTGAGACTTTAATCCAATCCCACCATACCTGGAAAACGTAGCTAGCATGATCCTCGTGGCATCGAAGGTAATCTCCATGGCCTCCAAAATCCTTTCGACTTATCGGAACCAATGGTCAGCTACCATCGGATCCCCTTTATGGACCCTATCTGATCCACAGGCTTGCGCGACTTTCTTTTAAAATGAAAAGAAAATGTGGGCTGATTTTTTAGTTATGGAAAATCCATCCTCGAGGAGGAATGGTTTTGCTTTGGAGTCGCCACTTACTTTTTCTTTTTTTAATTTTTTTTTAAATGGGGAAAATGAAGTAAGAACAAAAGCCCCTCATTGACTCCAGTAAGGAAAAGCGGTCTACAAAACTAGATTTCTGGATCCGGGGATCAGTTTACCCATTGGGAAGGTACCTCATGCGAGGTAGCACCCCTCTAGGCCCGGAACTCGGTCTATACTAGTGAATTGGGTATGTGGGAGCATATGGGTCAAAGATCAAACAGCATCCTAGGCTACATAAATGACTCAAATCACACCAACCTACTCAGTATCTAACATAAACACTCACCAATCAAAACAATGGGTCCGTACCTGTGGTCCCTAGCCAAGCGCTGCATAAGAGGTCAGTCAACAAACTCAAATGCACCACAAATGTCAAAGTCCAAACACCATATACGCATATGAATACAAATACCAACGCCCAATCATGTACCTGAGATCCTTAGCCATGAGTTGTAGGAATAGGTAGGGGCAAGTAATACATCATACATCATGAATTTAAAACCAAATATCGGATCCCATACCAAAAGAAGGGAAGCAATCTAAAATGAGGTAAGTGGTTTGCTTGCTTTAGCACACATTCCTTTAAAATCCTACAAACCAAACCATACTTATCAATCCCACATTGCCCACTACCCCACCTTGTTCAAACTGAAACTGAACTCAAACCCTAAAGGCGGCCCACAAGTTCCTTGGAGCAAATGGGAGCACGCCATAATAGATTTGGGCTTGAAACATGCTAAAATAGGGGGCTGCCCATGAGCTGTCTTACACAATCGGTTGGATCGGTTCTCAACAAGTCCAAACGATTGATAAAAATTCTGAAACTTTATTAGAAAATTCCTCATACATTAAGGAATCTAACAAACAACGGGTGCATGACTCCGAAGTCCGATGAGTGAGAAAACCAATCAAACACTCCAGTGTTCTAAAATGGGGTTGCAACCAAGCCGCCTCATTTTATAAAAATGAAGACCATGGGATTCACTAATTTACAAGCAATGCAGCCACCTAGATCCCTATAACCAAACTGAAATTCAGCTACCTAAATCCCATGAAATTAGCTGCAAATTCAACTACATAAAGCCTCCACATACAGCCACTGTTCCTAGAAAGTCATGCCATTCACAAAACGTCCCAACACAAATTTCTGGGAATGAACCCAAGTAACCATTCGCAGATGCAATGCCAAAGGCTCAAACCAATCCCAAGGAGACAAGAGACAACCTTGCAATCACACACCTACATTCAACTAATAATCAGGAACCTGCTCATCCAACTCAATACAACCTGCCGCTTTCGAAAACTAAACCTAATGAATCGATGGTCCGGTTTCAACCGGTTTAGTAGGCTGAAAGAAGTTCTCAAATTTTTCAAGACCTTCCTACGTGAGTCGAATCCAAACAAACGGAGTGCAATTCTGACTCCGAATGAGTAGGAATCAACACAAACAAAGCAAAGCACCCAAACTGCTATTTCGGAAAACTGAACCTAATGAACCAGCTGGTCCGGTTTCCCAACTCGGTAAACCTAAAATTTGGTCCGAAAATTCCTTAAAGAATAAGGGAGCTAAAAAAACAAATGGTGCATGATTCTCAGCTCAGATGACTGAGAACCAACTGAAACAAACCGTTGTGTTTTCTAAAACCGGGGTTGCCCAACAGAAATCGTTGAACTAGCTCCCACGTATGAGCGTTAAAACCGGTTCAAATGGTTGAGGAAAATCCTCACATTTGGTCATAATATTCCTTAAAGAATAAGGAAACTAAAAAAACAAACGGTGCGTGATTCTCAGCTCGGATGAGTGATAACCAATTGAAAAACTGCGTGTTCTAAAACCGGTGTTGCCTGAAGATGAATCGCCAATCGGGTTCCCACGTATGATGAAACCGCACTCATTCAATTCAAAGGAATGACACCCATGGAAGTCCCCATAGTCATCATCACTATGCGTAATCTTGGAAGGTCCATGAGATAATCAAAATCAAATATGCACAAAAGGCCAATGAGCCTTCTTACCAAACTAAAAACTTTGCCCCATGGACCATTGCCTTACCCAACAAATTGTGTTTGGGCCAGCCAAGCAGAAAGATATATTTTATTCAAGGATTAGAGCATAGGGAAGAAGATATGAAATAGAGTGGAGCAAGGGTCTAGTTCTTTCCTCTTCCATAAAATGTAGAAAAAAATCCAAGCTAAGCATAAAAAAAAAATCAGAAAATGTGCATTCGAGCCCGGAAAAAGTGCTAAAGGTCCCTTACACTCTGATTTTTCTCTCCATTTATACTGATTCCCACTTCAGCCTTTGAGCCCACCTGGTGTTTTCCACCTTCAAACTCTGGAAAGAGCTCCATTAGCCTTGAAACCACACTCCCCAATAATTCCCCATGCAAGTTGACTCCCTTAAGTTGTTAGCTTGCTTCACCACCAAGTATCCACATGGATTCATGGTGGGCTGCATATAACTCAAGAAAAAAGCCAAAATGGACCCAAAATAATGCCCAAGACCTATCTAGAGCATATTGGCACGATCCATATGGGATTTGGGCTCCAAAATCACAAAAAAGAGAGCTCCACACAAGCTGGCCCGATGAACCGATTGAATCGGATTCCAACCGGTCGAGCCGGTTGAGGAAAATTATGAAATTTTGAAATAATGTTCCCTGAAGATTAAGGAGACTAACAAAAAAAATTGTGCACAATTCCAAGCTCGGATGTGGGATATATGATCGAAACAAGGAGGAGTGCTCGCCAAAAGCACCCAAAAAACAGTGTTGTATACGTACTGCCCCGATGAACCAGTCAAACCGATTGGCCAAACGGTTGACAAAAAATATGAAGTTTTAACATAAACCTCCTTGGTGACTAAGGAATCTAACAAAACAAACGGCGCAAGATTCCGATTTTGGATAAGGGAGATACGATTGAAACAAGCTCAAGTGCTCTGAATTTGACATACTCCAATAAACTCCGATTAAGCTAAAACCTCAGGGGCCCCCACTTGCTTCCTATGGCACGATGCCAATGAAAAAAAATCGCCATGATGACACTCCGAAGTGAACTACATATGCACTCAATGGACCACATACAAGCCCACTTGAGGCTCGGAAACCGACTAAGGTTTAATGGGGCCCCAACGGTGCCATATGAGAATGATAGGTGAGTGTGACACCCATAGGATACAATGTAAGTGTTGAGGGACAAAATTGAGGGTCTACACCCTCCCCCTGTGAATGTTAGAGGATGATGTGCCATAAACCTTGAAGGGTTTCGTAGGAGGCAACACTTTCCAGTAGCAACGGAAATACAAAAAAAAATCCCAACAAAAACCCATCTAAGGACCCCTAGTAGCATCAAAACCGGTTCTACAACAAAGAGAAGGGTGTAGGATTACCTTGTGCCTGCTCCAAAATCGAAATGGGTGGTCGGGGCAGCTTTAGGATCGGCGAACCAAGTCCTAGGTTCAAGATGTAACAAAGATCCACCAAGAGAGTGGAAGCCGACAACCTCCAAGGCAATCTGCCTTAAAGGGTTCCGTGCAAATTTCCAAGTCCCGATCCAAGAGGCAAAAACCCGAGTCTCTCAATCTCTATAATACTTTCGAGGTGAGAGCCCTTCGCCTTTTCATGAACTCCCTTTTCTCTCAAAAGGTCATCATCCTTTTTAGGGTTTCCATAGCATTCTATTTATAGGAAAACCCCCATCATGTCTAATGACCAAAATGCCCCTCACTCTAAGTGATGATAGGAAACACGCATCCTTATGCGTTATGGCGAGTCCCACACGGCCCTAAGCCGAGGTATAAGCCCAAGCCTATTATCTCTCTAAGTGAGGGCTTTCGATCCGGGGATTCCACTAATCCCGTGACATTTCATTCATGAGAATTAACTCCCTTGTATATGGATCACATCCAAACTGCTTCCATATCAGCCCTACACTCTTCTAAGTGTGACCCATTAGGCCCTAAGTATGTTGGCCACTTGATTCAACTATTGAATTAAGCAAGTCAAGATTGGTATTTAGCAACACATCATGACCCCTAATTGACCGGAGAGTCAATGGTCTGACTGCATACCCTTCCCATAGACAAATACTGCGCAATTCGTCCTTTCACCAAACTATACCCTACTTGGTTCAGAGCATGGACAATCGTGTAACTCCCACTAGATCACTATACACACCTAGCCCAAGTGATATTTATCTTGTCCCTGCATTCATCACTCTACTGTTATGCACTTGAAGACACCTCAAGGCATTTACCCGGGCAGATTCCTAAGTAATGGACGACAAGATGGGCCTTAGGTAATTTCCCTTTATTGGGAGTGACAAATCCTTTGTTGGCTACTCAATTACCTCCGAACACCTCAAACTATACCCAATCCTCATCCAATGAATGACCCCTTAAGAGGCAACGTAGATTAAGGTCAAAGTAATGTGACCAAGATCCAAGATATCCTTGAGCACCTCAAGTCTAAGGATACTTGCACCATTGCTATGATGAGACAACATCTACATTTAAATAGATGATCCATATGATTGTCCTTCCATTATAGCCCTGATGTACTTAGCTACTCTTAGCAAGTATCCACATGCCAACCTGGATCAACTCTTGATCATAGTTTTCTTATAAGATCTTACCGCTTTTATCCAATCAAGGAGTATTTATTATGTGTTAAGCCTTTGTCCTGATCAACATCTCATGGATCCTATGACTAGGGATAATTTAGACACTAACATAATTGCACATGATAGGAATCTTATTATCATGATCCCATCATGATTTCCTTCATGCTACGTTATGTATCATGGACTTCATTAATTCGATTAAAGATGTGTATCAATTCAACCTATGAATATCAAATTAACAAAGAATCCTTTCATATTAAATAATACGTTGTGCGTACAATAAGTGCTAATGGCGATTGCCGTTAGAGCACTTCTATAACAAACTCCCACTTGCACTAAAGCCAAATGCCCTTGTATCTCATACCATAGGCTAGAACTTGTGATTCGTACTTCTTTTGGGGAAGTGGCTTAGTCAAGGGATCAACAATATTCTGATCAGTGGGTATTTTCTCTATCTTTACATCATTCCTGCCAATGATCTCTCTGATCAAGTGGTATCTCCTGAGTACGTGTTTGGACCTTTGATGAGATCGTGGTTCTTTAGCTTATGTTATGGCTCCATTGTTATCCCAATACTTCAAGACGATCAACAATGTGAGACCACTATAGCTCATAATCGAACTTACTATTCAAATCGCTTCCTTTATGCCGCCATCTAAGTAACGTATGTACTGATTCGCTTATAGAATCCACAATCATCGCTTGCTTGGAACTCTTCCAATTGACTGTTTCGCCATTCAACATGAACTTTTAGCCTGATTGAGATTCGGAGTCATCTCTATCATATCAACATTTGTCATCTTACTTTAAGATGCCCATCTCCTTTAATCAAGAATATTTCCTTAGTCCTTCTCAAGTAATAAAGGATATCCTTAATAGTCACCCAATGACCCTCACCTTGGTCAAACTCGTATCTACTCGTGACTCTTAGAGCATATGATACGTCGAGTATAGTACATAACACAGCGTGCACGATCGATCCTATAGCTGAAGCATATGGTATCATACTCATGCGTGTCCTCTCATCTTGTGTCTGCGGACACAAAGACTTCGAGAGTGTGATCCCTCTAACCATGGGGACATACTCTCTTAGACTACTCCATGCTAAACCTCTTTAGCATCTTTGCTATGTATATATACTTTTAAAGACTAAGCAACCTTCCCGATCTATCTCTATAGATCTATATCTCCATTGTGTAGGTCGCTTCTCCGAGGTCTTTCATGGAGAATGTTCCTGGATAACTATTATATCTATATATTGTATCTATAATATCATATTGACCAATTTTTACCAATGAGACGTCATTTCCACTTAGTAATATGTCATCCACATATAACATTAGGAATAGGATTGCACTCCTCTATCCATCTATTACACACAAATCTCATCCGCATTTTTGTGAAAAAATCAAACCCTTTAATTTCTACCTTAAATTGGATATTCCAACTCCTAGATGTTAACTTCAACCCATAAATGGATTTATGAAGTTTGCATACTTTATTGCCACTTCCAAATATGAGTTTCCTCAGTCGTATCATATACACCTTCTCGATTAGGCTTCCATCGAGGAAAGCTATCTTCACATCCATTTGCCATATCTCATAATCATTATGATCGGCGATGGCTAGGAGTATTCTTATGGATTTAAGCATAGTTATTGGACTGAAAGTCTCGTCATAATCAACTCCTTGCTTTTTAACAATAACCCTCAACCATAAGACTAGCTTTATAGGTAATCACATTACCTTCCATGTTTGTCTTCATCTTGAAGAACCACTTGCACCTTATGGATTTTATCCCTCTGGGTGCATCAACCAAAGTCCCTTCTTGGTCGATTCACATGGAATCCATCCTTGACTTCATAGTTTCAAGCCATGTGTCAAGTTCTGAGTTACTCAGAGTTTCATCGTGGGTAGTAGGCTCATCAATCTTTGTGAGCAATACGTCCCACTATTCACTAATGAGAAATCTATATTTCTTTGGAACAGTATGTATCCTACTTTTAATACGATGTGCTTGTGTTTTTAGAAGGATTGGTTGTTACTTCATCACCATGAATAACATCCTTAAATTATGTGAGTTGATCTGTGTCTATTTAAGCACTTTGAACTTCACCAAGTTCATCATTGGTTCTAATCGTCTTCTGGTGAAACTCTTCTAAGAAGACAACATGCTTTGAAACAAACAACCTTTGTTGCAAATTTTTGTAGAAACGATACCCAAAACTTCCTTAGGATATCCTACAAATAGACACCTATCAAATTTAGCCTCCAAAGATTATGCAACCGACGTAGCTCGCTTTCTTCTAAGCAAGATAACCCCATACATTCAGTGAGAAAATATGATCCTTGTTACCCACATCCCATATGGAGTAACCACAACCGACTTTGATTGGACCTTGTTTAACACTTAAAAAACAGTCTCATGTGCATACCCTTAAATTGACTTAGGCAGGTCTACCTTGCCCATTATAGACCTTAGCATGTCTAACAAGGTTATGTTCCTTCTCTCAGTCATACCATTGTGTTGTGGCGTGTAAGGTGGAGTCCATTGGGACAAAATCCCATTGTCCCTGAGATAATCCAAAAACGCTTGGCTTAAGTACTCACCACCTCGATCTGATCTAAGTGCTTTTATACTTCTCCTAAGTTGTTTCTCTACCTCATTTCTGAATTCTTTGAACTTTTCAAAGGCCTCAAACTTATACCTTATGAGATACAAGTACCCATATCGTGAATGGTTATCGATGAAGGTTATGAAGTATACAAAACCACCTCTGGCATGCACAGACATAGGACTACATACATCAGTATGTATTAGGTCTAATAGTCCGTTTGCTCATTCACCCTTTCCCTTAAAGGGTAATCCTGTCATCTTTGCCTAACAAGCAAGGTTCACATTTGTCAAATGATTCACAATCAAATGACACCAAGCTACTACAACTGTGCAACTTAGTCATGTGTTTCTCATTCCATGGGCGGCGCTTATAATGCCATGTGTGAGATGATTTGAGATTATCTCTCTTTGGTCCTTTTATTGTCATTAACATTTAATTTGGAATGAACATATCCAATATGTAAGTCCCATTGCTTTAATGTTCCAAGAGCATAAATGACATCGTAATGTAACAACCATTGTCACAAAATTACATAAAACCCTTTTGTTCAAAACATGAAACCAAAAATATTGTTCTTGGTCGCCGACATAATAGCAATCTTCCAAAATTAAACAAAAGTAGAAGGGAGGTTCAAAACATAAGTCCTAATGGCAACAGCCGCAACTCTTGCACCATCATCAATCCGAAGGTTGGGCTCTCCCTTTGTGAGCTTTTTATTGTTCCTTAGGCCGTACATATCAAACCATATGTATGAGCCACAACTGGTATCACATACCCATATGTTGTAGAGAGAAACAGTATTAACCGTGATGACATAAATACCTAAAGAAGATGGTGCATCACATGCCACCTTGTTCTTCGACTCCAAGTAGGCCTTGTAATTCCTCTTCCAATGGCCATCTTGACCACAATGGAAAAAATACCCTTTGAAGAAGTCCCTTTCGGTGTAGTCTCTTTGCCTTTCTTCTTTGCCATTTTTCCCTCAGCCATTTCGAGCATGCTGATCAATTCGGGTATGGTAGGTATTTTATGGACCATCTCATAGTCGAGCACAAACTGTGCAAAACTATCGGGTAACCTTAAGCAAAATCAAGTCTATACTCAATTCGATCCATCCAATGACCCAATTGATCCTGAAATTCTCTATTGTGATTATACACCGCAGCGCATACCGTACCGAGATGTCCCCACTTCCATCTTGAAATTAAAGAAGCCTGGTGACTTTGAACCCTTCAAAGGCCGCCTACTCATTATAATGTTCCCTTAGATGGCGTACTATGGAATATGCATCCTCAGTCTTATACCACTTCTGAAACTCAGGTGACATGGAGGTGTGGATAATCAACCCGCCCTCACACTATCAACCAAGTGTTTCTTATATGCCCTCTGAACACTTTCAGGTGCATCAGCAGTTGGGGATCAAGGGATTGGCTTAGTAATGACATAGGCTAATTCTTCTTCATTTAGTACTATTCTTAAATTCTTTAGCCAGTCTAAGAAGTTAGGCCCGGTCAATATTTTGTCATCCATTACCGATTGTGTGTTCACATTCATCAACATGATTTGATTCTTATAACCTAGATGTAAAAGAGATTATGTTAGATTGTACTTAAAATGCATAATTATTATGGCTTGATAATCACGCATTATGGCTCCCACTATTTTATTGCGAATCCATAGCCCTCACTATTGATCCGAGAGAACCTATATGGAGGTTCTCCTAGCGGGTCGATATCCCATATCACCGAGAATCACCTTGGGTTTACCCAACAAGCTATCTCGGGTCAAAAAGGTAGGTATCCTTGTTCATACCAATTGCATTCGTACGCAATTCAAGGAATCCAATATCACTTCGAGTGACCTTGGGTTTACCGAACAAGCCATCTTAGATCAATAATTATTCCAATTTTCAATCCAACGCAACTATCGAATCTAGTGCTAGAAACTGTTGATTTGTGTACTATCACTAGGTTATCAACTCATGATACGTGTACATCTTATGTATACTGACCCAGTTGCGTCTCTATCCATCATCAACCTTGGATTTACCCAACAAGCCAATGAGTCTAGTTAAGGCCGACCCACCAATCAGGAAAACTCATTTCCATGGATAGAGCATGCTCTTGTGGAGGTGATTAGTGCCCAAAAAGTGCTATTTTGAGCCCTATTTAAGATAGGTTTTGAGTGCTTTTTGCGCACTAATCATATGAATTAAGCCAATTGTCATGTGCATGTCCACTTAGTGCTTCTAATTTGTTTTCGAGATTGTTTTGGATAGTTTTGCAGATATTGGGAACTTCAGTTAGCGAGCTTGGCTTCTTATTGGTGCTGAATGCGAGAATCCTCGATGATTTCACCGAGCTGAGGCGATGAAATGTCAAGATGGCAAAAGGAAGAATTGAAGGCAAAGTGATGAATAAAAGTACAGGAAGTGATGCGCAGTAAAAACAGAGAAGCAGAACAATCCAGGGATTCACAGGATTGCTAAAATTTCACAGGATTGCAAATTTCAAGAATCCTAGCGAAATTTTCGCTATAGCGAGGTTCTCGCTTAGGCTAGCTAATTTCATTAGCTAGCGAAATTTACTATTCCTAGCGAAAATTTCACTCTCGCTTATCTCAATAAAATTTCGCTAGGTTAGAGAAATTTCGCTGAAGATATTAAATTTTCACATATTAGCTTTAAATTTACGATAGCCAAATTGCTCACTGTTTTTGGTGTTTTTGATTCCAAACGACTACGTTTGATAAATTACCATCTTGTCCCTATTGTAATTTCATATTTTAGGTAATTTTGTCATTTCACACCATAGGGTTGGCTATATGTTCCTCAACTTTGTAACCCAAGAAATTTTTCATTTTTAATAATAGCTTCCCGCAGCCTTTTCATTTTAGGTTTATTTTGCTTCTCTTTCTCTCTCCTCTTTCTTCATTTTCTGCACACAAACACCCTTTAGGATGACAACTCAAGGGATGCTTGGCTAAGCCTCTTTGCCTTGAAGACAGGGTCAAGTAGCTTGGTTTTTGAGCCGCGCAGTTGTCTTCATGCTTTGAATGTTACAGGTACTGTATTTATGGTTCCCAACTTTCCAAACTAGGGTTTAATGCCATTTAATGTCTTTCCTTGGTCAATACTTCATGCTTAGTGGTTCAAGGTATTCTTAATGGTAGATGCACTGATATCCTTTAGATGTCATTTACTAGCCATTGAAATGAGGTTAAATGCTAGGGTTTCAAATTAAATGGGACTTTGAATGCTTAGTACTTGGTTTGACTCAAGTAGGAGTGGTTCTAGGGTTAGGTTTCATAGTTAAACAAAGATCCGGTTTTGGCTTTGACTAAATGTCATTTGCCCTAATGCGAGGAAATAACCCGAGGACACTGTGAATACTCCCATACACAAGCTAGTGACCCAAGCCTTCACATTATTTCACACTTTCATTTAAGCTTATTACTGTTAACCGTTGAACAAACCACTGCTTTTAAACAACCAAAATCCAAACAAAAGCCTCACTCCATTTTCAAACACTAATGCAAATCATTCGTGGATGAAAACCCATCCCCGTGTTCGACCTCAGACCGCCATACTACGCAGCTCGACTACTTCAGCAGGAGGAACATAGGAAACAAATATTGTTGATTCCGATCACCCTACCGTGGCACGAATCAGGAGGAAGGCTTGGGTTTACCCAACAACCTCAATCTCCAAAAGGAACTCTCATTCACACTATATTAGTGGAAGACATTAGCCTTAATATTTATAATGGAGGGTTTTCTTTATTTAAGCCTCATCCTTTTCATTAGCATGCATTATCCATTCATCTCATGAAATTATAAGGATAGTTACTCTAACTATATGGCATGATTATGGACATCCTAAAATCAATTCCATGAGCCATAATGGAATTGACTAGGTCAAACCTAGGGATATGCATGATTATTACAACCCTTTAAAATAAATCAAATTTACAATCTTCGAGATCTTTGCTCTTGGATCATATCACTTCTTTCTCCCTCACTGCATCTTCAACAACTTATCTAATCTGTGTAATCTTATTACATACATTTAATAGAGAATAACCTCGAGTTACACGAGGGGATTTAGATGAAAAGAGAGTACATGAGCGATAGAGAGAGGCGAGGACACACAGGCCACATTTATCGAAAAGAAATAATAATCAAATGCAGTATGCTCAATCACCATTGAGCAAAGTCCATAATCATCCATCATGCTTCACATACACCCTTAAACATGCATTCTCTAACCTTGATCATCAGTTGAAGGTAATGGTACCCCATGATTTCAAAAGCATTAAGGTTTTGACACTTGAAATAAAATTGATCCATTTTTGTTTTGCTCAACATTTGAACAATGACCTCAATTCAACACTTAAACTAAATTTGTCCTACATCCAATTCATTCAACACTTGAACAAATAACCCCTTTATTCAACACTTGAACAAATCTTATTTAACATCTTGAATCATGAACCCGATTCAACTTCTTGAATCATAAACCCTATTTAACTCCCCAATTGGTTCAACACCTTGAACCATTATTCAGATTCAACACTTGAGCGTAATTTTTTCCAAGGACATTTTTTTGTCATAATTTTCTCTTAGGTAATTTCAACATGGTTTGAAATCCATGATTCTAGAAATTTTAAGCTAAACGAGTTCGGTTTAGTCGCACATTTCTATTTCAAACACATACGATTGGCGTGTTCAAAACTTGTGCAAAACCATACAAGAAACGTAATGAACAAGGCACCAGTAGTCCTTAACGTCGCGATGTCGGTACATCGCGACATTGTGAGGGTTCAAAACCCACTGCCACCTTCACGTCGCGACATCGCGACGTTGGAATGTCATGAAGTCACAACGTCCCTACGTCATCACATCGTGACGTTGGAATGTCACAATGTCACCACGTCACGACGTTAGAACATCGCGACGTTGGGAATGTTTGACTCAAACTTCATGTCACGTCACGTCACGTCATGTCGCAAAATCGAAACATCGAGACGTTTCTGGGTTCGGATGAACAACGTCAAGACGTTGCTGAAAATTTATGAGCAATGTCGTGACGTTGAACACGAATGTTGCGACGTTGCTGGGTTTTCCACGACGAGAAAGTTACCAAAATCCAATCTTTGGGACTTTTACACACTTCCAAGTTGTTCCTTGTTTATATTAACCATCCTAGATCATCTCATGACCATATACTTCAAGAACAACACTAGATCTAAACCTTTTTCATACCAAAAATCTCCATTTCGAAACGTTGAAAAACATGGGTACCAAAAACCGAAAACTCTCAACATTAAACCTATTTTGATGCACCTGAGGTTGCTCGATACCAACGAAGGGTTTCATGGGAGGAAGCACTTGCCCGATAGCGGCGGAAATACAAAAAAATCTAGCAAAAAACCATCCAAGGACCCACTAGTAGCATCAAATCGGTTCTACAACAAAGAGAAGGGTGTAGGATTACCTTGTGTCGGTTCTAAAAATCGAGAGGCTAGTGGTCGGGCAGTTTTTAGACAGCGACGAACCAAGTCCCAGAGTTCGCCTCCTAGCAGTATCCACACGAAGAGTGAAGTCAACAACCTCCAAGGCAACGGTCTCGGAAAGGGTTCCGGTGCTAGCCAAGTCCTGATCCGAAGAGGAAGCCAAAACCCGAGTCTCTCAATCTCTATAACACTTTCTTGGAGATGAGAGCACTTTGGCCTTTTTCATGAACTCCCTTTTCTCTCAAAAGGTCATCATCTTTTAGGGTTTCCATAACATTCTATTTATAGGAAAACCCCCATCATGTCTAATGACCAAAATGCCCCTCACTCTAAGTGATGATGAGGCTCACATCCTATGCGTTATGGCGAAGTCCCCACACGACCTAGGCCGAGTCTGGCCAAGCCTATTATCTCTCTAAGTGAGGGCTTCCGATCGAGGGTTCCACTAATCCGTGACATTCATTCATGAGAATTAACTTTCCCGCATATATGGATCACATGCAAATCCGTTTCATATCGCCCTACACTCTTTTAAGTGTGACCCATTAAGTTCAGTTATATTTGTGCACTTGATTCAATATTGAATTAAGCAAGTCAAGACCAGTACATCTATGACACATCATGACCCTGGTGGCCAGGAGTCAATGGTGCACGTGCATACCCTTCCCATAGACAAATACTGTGCAATTCGTCCTTTCACCAAACTATACCCTGCTTGGTTCAGAGCATGGACAATTGTGTAGCTCCCACTAGGCTAGCTATGCCACACCTAGCCCAAGTGATATTTATCTTGTCCCCAGATTCATCACTCAACTGTTATGCACTTGAAGACACTCCTCAAGGCATTCTCACTCTGGCCAGAGATTCTTGAATAATGATTTCGACAAGAGGCCTTAGGTATACTCTCCCTTTATTGGGAGTGACAAATCCTTTGTTGGCTACTCAATTACCTCCGAACACCTCAAACTATACCCAATCCTCATCCAATGAGCGACCCCTTAAGAGGTAACGTGGATTAAGGTCAAAGTATAGGATCAACATCCAAGATATCCTTGAGCACCTCAAGTCTAAGGATACTTGTACCATTGCTATGATGAGACAATCATCTACATTTAAATAGATGATCCATATGATTGTCTCATTATAAGTCTTCGATGTACTTAACTACTCTTAGCAATCATCCACATGCCAACTTTGATAAACTCTTGATCACAGTTTATAAGATCTACTGTTTTATCCAATCAAGATGTATGACATGTGCTAGTCTGTCCGGATCAACAATGTCCAGTCTTGTTGATCCTATGACTAGGGATAATTTAGACACTAACATACTTGCACATGATAGGAATCTTATTATCATGATCCCATCATGATTTCCTTCATGCTAAGTTATGTATCATGGACTTCATTAATTCGATTAAAGATCTATATCAATTCAACGTATGAATATCAAATTAACGAAGAAGCCTTTCATATTAAATAATATGTTGTGTGTACAATAAGTGCTAATGGCAATTGCCTTCGACACTATCTAACAAACCTAGGGTTACTCGATCCTCCACGACCCCAGTACTAGCCTAAGCAATGTGGCGAGCTGCGGCCTGCATGCGCCTCTGAAAGTCTTGGTCAAAACAGGTGGCGATCTGCTCTTGCCTTGTGGGCGACCTCTACGTCCCCTCCCTCGACTTGCCATCTACATGTGTCAAATAAAAAATTGAGATTTTCCCCTTTTTCCCTGTTCAATTAGTAGTGCATATGCCACTGCTAATATACGTCATAATCTGAACTAACAAATTTATTTACTTACCGAACCCCTTAGGTTATTTTCTCACCCTAGTGTTCAACATTTCCTATATACTATTTACTAAGTATATAATTTGATATATACAATATCACATGCAATATATATCATACGTTATATAGCACATGATGTTTCATCAGTACACAATGGTGCATGATCTAAACCCGATGTATCAAATCCTAGGTGTCATTGCACCTAATTTCTGATGTCGGGCTACAGTTAGTATCAGGCATCGAGGTTCACAGAGTATTTATAAACCTAGGCTCTAATACCATGTTGTGACGCCCCAATCCCAAAGGTTTTTTTTTTTTTACAACTGGAAGAAGTATATCGTGACAGAGAAATCTCTATCGCGACAAAATACCTCTGTCCTGTGCGCCTAACCTTGTCTTGCGGCGCTAGGCACAGTGCGTCGCGCGTGTGCGCTCCGTACAGTGATGCGTTTGTGGCGTAACCGCGACCTTACCTTTGTTGCAACAAAGCATCTACGTCACCATGCACACGGCCTAGTTGCGTCGCGGTGCCTTGTATCCGCGACATAGGCTATGTTGCAACATGGAAACTCCCAGTATCTAGAACTTTTTTGTATGACGGGAGGTTCACTTTGTTATGACACAAGCTTAGGCAACTTTGTCACGACATCAAATTCTTTGTCACAACATAAACTCTCTTGGCCTTTGCCCCAAACTCAATTGTGAAAAGAAAATACTCTATAGCGACCTAAAATCCCCTGTCTAGGCCAAACTCTGCCGCAAAGTAAGAATACTCTGTCGCGACATAAAAACCTCATCCAAGGCCAAACGTTGTCGCGACACAAAAATACTCTGTCACAACATAAATTCTCTTCACCTTGGCTAACTCTGTCGCGAGATAAGAAATCTTGGTCTTGACCAAACTTTGTTGCGACATAAAATACTTTGTCACGACATAGAAACTCTTGGCCTTAACCAAACTCTGTTGTGACACAAAATACTCGGTCACGACATAGAAACTCTTGGCCTTGACCAAACTCTGTCACGACATAAAAATACTCTATCGTGACAGAGAAATCCATGCCAAGACCAAACCTATTGCAACACGAAGGGTGCAACACCAAACCTCTTGTCATGACCGTCTCAATCGCAACATGGAAACCTTTGTCACGACATCGTCACAACAGAGAAATAAAGCACTATCGCGACATGAAAATACTATGTCGAGACTAAGCAACTACTTAGCGAGAACCATGTGTGACATAGGGAACTGTGCGACATAGGACTCAAAAACTCTATCAGCGACCAGAAACCCCTATCGTGACCACAAAACTTACCCAAACACCAATACGCCTTTCGGCATTTCTGCACCACCGGCTTTTTCCCAGAGTAAGTATAAGTTGTCCACAGTAGCCTTAGTATAATATGCAAACATAAAAGCACAGGAAAAACTGTCAAAACATGATAAACAATTGAATGAGTCTTATTACAACTCTTCTTTTACATAACATAAAGCCCCGGATAACTATCTAGGGTACACAAAATACAAATAAATACTAATCTAGCCTTCTTTACCATTAAGGCCTCATATGAGTTCCACCTCCTAGTGTACCTCCAACACCTGAAAAATATTTTTCCCACGACGAGGTGAGCAATGCTCGATGAAGGGTGCTCCTACAAGGGCATTCTTCACCTATGAAGCTACACATACAGTACCATGACTTAACATTTATCAACACATTGAGCAAAACATATGCATTTCTATATGAATGCTCTCATGTCATACTAATGTCCCGAGCTCTCACTGACTCCCTCACACATGCTCACATCATGTAAGAAAAACCTTCATTTCCAAAACAAAAGATTTTTGTTTCATATTTCAACTCTTTTGACAGTCTCCGAAAAACTGCTTTATTCAAAAATCATGTGTCTTTTGTGGGTAACAAACTTTCCGGGGTTTCACCGCATGCGTCGTACACCTTTAGACACTTTCCCAGACTTTCACCGCTGGATGCATATGTCTGACTAAGAAGGGGGTGTCTATCCCTTCTTACTACTACCTGACACAAAATTTCAAACCGTGCGACTCTAGGACATCGTCCCTTTTTCAAAGCCCACCATTTAAACACCAAACATAGTGTTCTTTCATGCCATGCACTCACACTTGTTTCACGCGATGTCCTGAGTGCATAGCGTGCGAATAATCGTTGCATGTTCTTTATGTTACATGCATGATGAGGCTACATGCAACATTTATGATTCATGGATAATCTTATCTACAGCATACAAATTGCATCCATAATATAACCCATGTAAATATCAGTTTCATCATATATCCACATGATTTTTCACACACTTGCATGTCATTCAATCAAGCAACAACACACAAAACTGGATCTTCATGTTCATACCTAGAACAGTATACATAGTTCAGCATGTCATTCCATGTCTAGCATTGACACACTACAAAATCATCATACTAAAGCCACATTTTCCAGCAAATACAACCTTCTTTAGAACTGCAGTTCTAAGAACATAAAGGACCTAGAAATTGGTATATAATTCACCAACAGTTTGAACACAAGCGTTCTTGATCAGTACGCGTTAAAGTACAGCGCCATGGCCAGTGAATGGCCCGGCAAACGAGACTAACGGGCGGGAGGAACTACCTCTTTGGAGTTTGATGAAAACTCCGGATCTTAGGCGTATCTGCTCTAGGCTCGTTGAGTAGATAAAGCTTTTACTGCATCTTTCAGAAACCAGTTTTGATGGTCGCTTTGTTGGAAGTCTAAGTATTCAGCGTCGCTCCTCTATTCCTCTCCCCTTTCTTTTCCTCTTTTCTTTTCTTTTCTTTCAATCTTTTCCTTCATCCGTTCTTATTGTACTTGATCTTTTCTTTTTAGGGGTGTGACACATGGCTCCCCAAATGTGTTCGCGGCACTGTTTGCGCTTGGTGACCAAATTGGCATCATGACATAAACCGTAGTGATATTCCAAGACCACACATGTGGTGCTCTGTATGGCATTTGCCGCGTCCTATTTTAAGTCATGATGCCATGTGTACCCTGCGTTGTCAAATATACTTAAATTTTACCGATCTCACTTTGAATTACGTGAAATTTTAGCAGCGCCGAGGTGGCCTTGATTCGTCGAATATTAAAGCTGCGAGGCAGATTTATTGGTGAGATCCAGTTCACGTCAGTCGGGTCTGAGGAATTTAAATATTCGCTTTGTCTTATGCTTGACAAATTACGGGTTTGCCTTTTTCAAAGAAAAAAAGTGATTATTTGCATTAAAATATTTAATAAAAAAGAAAAAATATTTGATAAAAAGTCCAACAAACCTTAGATATGACCTTAATATACCTTGAGTACTAACATATGTGTTAGGTACGGCTTAGTATTTAAGATGCGGTAGTAATAGCTAGGTTTGTTAATAAGCTTATCAAATATTTTTAAAATAAAGGGACCTGTACATTTGTTTCAAGTCTTTTGACCCAAAATTTTCAAATAAATTAAAATAGAAACCCCTCATAAAATAGCTTTCCCTAACTAGAATAATAGTTCAATTGAAATATGTTAACATATCTCACCAACTAAAAGCTCTTGAATGTTAATCGAAAGTTAGAAGTGCAGACAGCTGAGCTTGATGTTGGTGACTTTGTCAGTTCCTTAAAATTAAATTGTAATATTCCATATTTATTCATTGTGAATTATATATATGGGGTACACCAGAGAGGGATATTAAATTGGTTATTCTTTTTGAATTAATTTATTAAAAAATGATCTGAGTTTTCCCATAGACTGGCTTCAACTACAGTGGACGCTTATATAATTAATGCCTTGGTTGTTGTGGCCATGCATATATAAAGCGAATGACGACAAGTTCACATTTATTTTTATTATGAATATATTCTTAAAGCATAAACTTATGTTAAGCACAAATTAATTTTATTTTATAATTATTTACGGCCGCATATGGATCACGCAACTAGCTTTCATGATTGAATTTGCATGCAGCCGCAAAAGTCGGCCATGTGACAGAAATAACACATGACAAAACATTATCCAGAATGAAAGGCTAAGGTTTGACTAATCATGAAATTTTTTATCCATGAAAGCTTGGAGGATATTTCCTGGTAGTTTCCGAAAATCTCTTACATGGGCTGACTTAAAAGAATAGTTTGATGCATTTCGATCGAGCCACCAACTTCTATGATCATTATCCATTTCTGAGTAGTATAAATTGGGTGTGAGGAATTGTACCGTCTCATCACTTTCCTTATTATATTCCTCAATAAGGTACTCTAAAGCCTTCTTGCAGAAGCAACACTTTTATTTAGTTTTCAGCCTGCACTTTGAAGGAAAAAATGGGTTTCAAAAGTTTTCGCTCCTGCATTTTCATTGCAGTGCTCCTCATTCTCTCTAGCACGCTTTGTGAAGCAAATCTATCTCCAACATTTTATGATTAAACCTGCCCAAGAGCATTAAGCACCATCCGAAAAGCTTTCAGAAGAGCAATGTCACATGAGCGTAGAATGGCAGCATCTCTTATTAGTCTCCACTTCCACGATTGCTTTGTCCAGGTACTTATTCAATCAGTCTTAGAATTTTCCTTTTTTTCATTTAGGATTTATTGTTGGAGAAAATTGAATAATCACTGGATTAATTATTTATGTGCAGGGGTGTGATGCATCAATCTTGCTAGATAATTCCTCCACCATTCAAAGCGAGAAGAATGCACCTAATAATTTGAATTCGGTTAGAGGGTATGAAGTCGTAAATAACATCAAATCGAAGGTGGAGAGCATGTATCCAAGCGTTGTATCTTGTGCTGACATTGTTGTTGTCATTGCCATAGATTCTTGTGTTGCTGTATGTGTATACATTTATCCTTAATTACCACCATAACCATGTCCATTTCAATGTTAAATTAGTACTCTTTTAAGGATCAATTGCATGGAGATTCAAGATTAATTCCCATGTGAATCAAACAGGTTAGTGGCCTAACATGGACAGTGAAACTTAGGAGAAGAGACTCCACCACTTTAGGCCTAAGTCAAGCTGCAACCAACCTTCCAGGTTTTAGGGACAGCCTCTACAAGCTTATTACCTTGTTCCGGAGCAAAGGTCCGAATGCAAGGGACATGGTGGCTCTTTCATGTTTGATTTTTATTTTTATGTCCATGGAATTGAATTCACTTTTGATGAATAGGTACCGCAGTTATGCAATGATTAATTCATTAAATGATGGATATATAGGTTCTCATACAATTGGCCAAGCAAGGTGCCTGACATTCCGAGATAGGATATACAACAATGGAACTAACATTGATGTCGGCTTTGCCACTACCAGGAGGCGCCGTTGTCCTGTTCAAAATAGGAATGGTGATGCAAATCTTTCACCTCTTGAGTTGGTGACCCCCAATTCTTTTGATAACAACTACTTCAGAAATCTCATTCAAAAGAAAGGCCTTCTTCAATTCGACCAAGTTCTTTTTAGTGGAGGATCTACAGACACTATTGTCAAGAAATACAACAAGAGCCCAAAAACTTTCAGGTCTGACTTTGCATCCGCCATGGTAAAGATGGAGATATCGAACCTCTCACAGGATCTTCTGGAGTGATACGAAAATTCTGCAACTTCATAAACTGATTTGTCGACCAATTTAATTTCTTCGTTCAAAACTCAAGTGTCAATAATGTTTTTTAAGATGTTTTCATTGGACTACCTTCTTTTCCTTCATTGTTTATCTTGATGGATCATTCCATGAAAGTCATCGTTATTCGTCATTCGTCATTCTTTCATACATAATGTATTTAATTTATAGTAAAGTCATTTTGGATCTCTCTCTCTCTCTCTCTCTCAAGTTAAAAGATAAGAAATGCATTGATATTCACAAGTCATACGCCCTTAATGTTTGGTGGGCCTTTGCATGCATCCATAAACGTACAATTGACACCTTTAATTAGTAGCCTACTCAAGCAAATAAATTAAATTATTACACAATTATATTTTTTAGCCTTAATTATTAATATATACGTGAAGACAAAATTTTTTGCAATGTTCTAAAACAGATTGCAATGCCAAGAGATGATGTACAAACCTAGTCTCTGCTAGCTCCAAGAAATTTATTGAGTATAAAAATGTTATATACATATTCTCACGCCAACACACACATAGAATTCATTAATTACAGTTTCTATATAATGATTGGTAAATTCTCTGTTTATGTAAAAGCTGAAAGTGTAATTCAAATTTGGGCATGAAATTAAATTAATACACCATATATACTTTCATTATCATAATAATTTTGTGTCAAGTTACAGCAACTCGCATGGAGAACTAACCTACTTTTTGCCTGAGTCAAGCCTAAGCAAAGTTTGCACCATACCATATTAATATCATCAACACATCCTTTGACAATTCGGGGTTAAGAATACCCGTAACCATAATACTCATGAAATTTGTACTAACATAATATTCTAGGTCTAAGGTACTTACTTAATAAAATCAATGTTGGCTTCACAAGAATCAGTATGAGTTAATTGTCCCATTTGGACTTCTCCTCCATGAATGGCTATTGGGAGGTCAATCTGCATCATGGTTCTTCGAGTTGGAGAGGTCTTCATATCGACACAAGGACTCATGGGATTCTAGTCTAAGCTTAACATTCCTTGAAGGTAGATAAACCATAAACAAGGAAATTTAATTTAGGAAGGAGTGCTCAAGTTAATGGACTA